>PVLA01004907.1:0-39647 GCA_004027455.1 Hydrochoerus hydrochaeris
CCTTCACTAGTTTAGTGTGTGCTAGGCATAGGGAATCAGTTTGGGATGGCTTATTGGTCCCAGCCAGGGGCATGACCCAAGCCAAGCAAATCCCACGAATCTGCTCTGGGGAGGGAACAACCAACTGAAGTCCCTTCACCAGCTCTGTTCTCTCAACTTCAGTGTGGCTGTGGCTCCTGTGAGTCACAGCGGGAGCAAGTTTGGGTGGCTCTGCGGGTCTTGGCCAGTGTGAGTTCAAGAGGCTCAGTGGGTGGCAACGAAGGTGCTGTGTCCGCTAATTTTAGCTGTTCCAATTTGTAGCCCCAAGACTGTGTGTTTGATGAGCTTTTTTCATTTTAATTTCTTCCTGTGTCAAGAAGATCCACCTCACTCTGTCTGGATTTCTCCAGGATGTTTTATTCTCACATATGAGTTGTTTCTTCCTGGGAGGCTCTGTATTTTGTTGCTCACAGATCAGCCATCTTTAGCACCTCCCCTGTCATTATTTTTAAGAGATCTTTACTTTTGCAATTGCTAGCTGCCAATCTGTTTTCAAACTCTTAAGGTCTATCTTCAGTATTTTTCAAGTGATTTTGCAAGCTTTCAATGGAGCTTTTAACTTCCTGGATATCTCTTTGAATCAGTACCATACATTCTAAATCTTTCTTATACTGTTCATTTAAGGTTTCCCTCATTTTCCTACTCTCCTCTATTTTTTTTATCCATGGCTTCTTATTATGTTTTTTATTTCTTCTTTTACCTGAGATAGTATTTCTGTTCCAATTTCTTTTATAGCCTCATGAAGTTGTCCCTTTACTTCAGTTGCCATCATTTCAGAAATTTCAGGTGTGCAACTCCCGATCTCTTCCATGTTTATGTCTCCTGGACCACCTCTGCCTGAGTTGGAGGCCAGAGACTGCCTTTTTCTTCTTCATCTTGACATATACCTGGGTTCTTCCAGACAACTGAGTAGTGAAGTTCCAATCACTTCCTGTGTTGGTTACAATTTCTCTCAAAAGTAACTGTTTGGTTCTCCTGACCAGTGCTGGTTACAGATATCTGACAGTGGCCATTGGGTGTGCTTGTGTGGGGCTGGCTGCAGTTTTCCCAGCCTATGCTGGCTACCATCAGTGGGAAGCATCTCTGATGGCAGCTGGTGTACATATAGAGGCAGGGCTAGTTGCTTCCTCCCAGATCTGAGCTCTGTTAGTAATAAATTTAATTTCACATGTTTAATGTGCACAACATCATATTAGCAAATACATACTATATTGAAATCATTACCCTGGAAAAACAAATGAACAAGTTCATTTTCTCACATATTTGTCTATTTGTAACAAGAATAACTAAATTTTTATTTAACAAATTTCCTGTATATATTACAATATTATAAATAGTCCTCATGAACATGTGGGATTTTAGAGAAAATAGACAAATACAGCAAACAGCATCTCCACATAGTTGTGAAAAACAGAAAATATATGAAGTTTGAACAGATTAACCAACCAAAAAAATTTTTGAGGAATTTATATGCAGGATGTGATGTGCTGTGAGATTTGTGTGGGACTGTCACCTACCTTCAAGAGCCCAGTGGGACCCAATATGCCCAAATGTTCTATCTGTAAAATGGGGATTATTTCTCACCTATGCCCCTATATGGGAAATGACAAGAAGAAGAAAGGAAAGAACCTATGTGACACTGATACATGAAGCACAAAGTTCATACAAATGCTAATGTAGTATGTGTAAAATTCAAGCCTAAACCTGGATGCAAAGAGCTAACTCTTTAATGCTGAAAAAAATCTCTTGAGAGACTGTGAGTCACCTTGGGATTCCTAGGTCTGGCAGGTCTGGTGCTCTCTGTTCAGACCCAGGGTCCTACATCTGCTGGAGATTTGACCTTTGCTCTTCCCCTCTACCCACCTTCTCCCCTCCTTATTTTCTAAGCCCCTCTCACTCTGATGGTGAGATGTCATTGACCAAGTCAATCAGAGGTGAATTATCTGGATTTTACAGAGAACCATAAGAGAGGTCAAGTTCCCACAATATCAGGAAATCGTATTGGTGATTACTTGGACTCTGTACCAAATCCCATCATAAACCTCTAATGGATTCTAGAAGCAAAAAGTTAGATGAACAGAGTCCTAAAGAAGGCTTTCAAGCAGTTGTACCACCTTTGCCACCTTTGTTAATAATTCAAATAGTCCTCTTCTTTTTAAAAGAATATTTCCATCTTTAGTAGAATCTGTTTAGAATACATAATGATTACATTCATCTTTGAGAGTTAGTACATGTACATAACACTTCCTTGGTTTTTTGAGGACCCTTTTTTTCCCTCTCCTTCCCCCATCCTTCCTTAAATTATAGTGGGTAGAGTAAAGAGCATGAGTAAAGCTTTGTTGGGTGACTAGAACTATTTCCCTGAGAAAGCACTTAGCTATTTAATGTTGATCTTTGCAGAGGTCCCAGCCAGGATGTTGGGTGACTTCATTTCCTTCAAACAAATGTCCTTACTGTGTGCATCCAGCTGACCTGCTCAGAAATACAGAACGATCAGTGCTACCACCAATGATCAGTCTGTAGGATGTGGCACCAAAACATTTGCCAGACAAGATTTCTGGATTTTAGATACCTCAGCCAGCAGTCATCTTTAAAGACAGAATCCTGAGATATAGCAGATTTCAATCACAGAAAAAAAAAAACAGAAGTAAAAAGTTTCTCAAACTTGTGGTTTATCAAATATTGGCTGATAGAATAATGAACTGACATGAAAACAACTGAACTCTGGGGCTTAATGGCATACTTTCCTGGATGTCTATTAACATCCAGTCACTTTTGGTCCATACTGGCATACTGCTTTATTTCAATTAATCTTCTGGATCCAAAGTCAGTGTGTAACTTAGAGTGTCATTCATGGGCACATCACTGTGGAGTAAGGTGAGTGTTACTGGCCAAATCTGTCAGAAATCCCACAGTCTATAACCTTAGCAGTAGACCGGCTTCTTCTGCAACCTCTGGAAGGCATTTTTGATTTCCTTGTTCCTCAGGCTGTAAATCACGGGATTCAACACAGGAATCAACACAGTATAGAAGACTGATGCAAATCTGTCAATGTTGGAGGAGCCACCAGAGCTGGAGCTCAAATAGACAAAGATACTGGAAGTATAGAAGAGGGAAACAGCTGTCAGGTGAGAGGCACAGGTGTTGAATGCCTTGGACCTGCTTGTAGCTGATGTGATCTTCATGATGGACATGATTATATAGCCATAGGAGGTCATGATAACTAGAGCATTTGCTATCCCAAAGATCATTATTAATACAGCAGTCAGGACTTGAACGAAGAAAGTGTCAGTGCAGGATAGAGTTAGCAGCTGGGGCATGTCACAGAAGAAGTGCCTGATGACATTGGGGCCACAGAAATGGAGCTGAAGCAAAGCACATATTTGAAATAAAGAACCTGTGAGTCCAGCCATGTAGGATCCCAGCACCATCTGAACACAGAGGGTGGGTGACATGATTGAGGAATAGAGCAGTGGATTACAAATGGCAGCATACCGGTCATATGCCATGGCCGTCATGAGACAAGACTCACTCAGCCCCATGGTAGAAAAAATAAAGTACTGAAAAACACAACCCATGAGGGTGATAGTTTGCTGCTCCTGGAAGAAGTTGGAGAGCATCTTGGGCACCGTGGAGCTGACATAGCAGAGATCTATGAAGGACAGGTTAATGAGGAAGAAGTACATAGGCGTGTGCAAGTGCAAATCCAGGCTTATTAACATGAGGAGAGACAGGTTCCAGGTGAGACCTGTAGTGTAGATGAGCAGGAATGTAACAAAGAGCAGTGCTGTGATTCTTGGAAAATCTGAGAATCCCAGGAGGATGAACTGGGTGATCTCTGTAATATTTCCTCCCAGAATCATTGCCTCAGTGCTCCTGAAATCAGGAAAGAAACAAGAGAGGACACTCTTGACTCATGTGAAATTGTATCATTACCATTTTTTATCTTTCTTATCTCCAGTGCATACTGGAAAGAGTAATATAGGTCACAGTCTTTCTGTGGAAAGTCCCCTCTTTACAAATTTTCAGGAACCCACTTTATACTATGGATTGGCAACTTATTAAGAAGTCTTGTTAGAATTACAAGAGTTAAATTGACTGGCAACTTTTAAAATGCCATAGAAATGCTAAAGTTATTGAATTGAAATATAGAACATTGATTGAACTACAATACTGCTTAAGCAATTTTGATAGTTCATTATATAACTTGTTTTACAATCATGAGTTATATAGGTGAAATCTTTTCAAAATAAATTTATAACAATCTATATTCTGGTTTTTACTCTTAGTAGAATTACAATTTTCTTCTTTTTTCTCATAGAAAATTATTTGAACTGTCAATTTATGGAACTTTCAACAATTATATTTCATACAACTTCTTCAAATTAGCTTGGGATATAATATAATTTTTAATTCTGACCTATTTTATTGGTCATAAACATGTATGTCTCTGAAGTTATGGAGCAAGTCTCCCTAGGGAAGCCTTCATATAATGCATGAGTATAGCTTTCTTTTAACCCCAAGAATTCTCTTAATTTTAGGGCGTGTTGTTTCTTGGGAAGAAGTATATTAACATGGTTAAGGGTTTATGCCCTGGAATTTTATTTTTTATGCTTTCTTTCTCTATCAAGTAGTCTGAATAGCCTTTAAAAACTAAACGTTATTTACTTTTAATGCATGAAGGAAAATAAGAGCCCTGAAACTGTTGATGTATCAGGAGAATAATAAATGGAAATTCATGTAAATACTTAGTGACTGATCAGGCATGTAGTAATTGCTCAGTAGATGTTAGTATTGTTGATTTGTGATTATAAACAAACATACACAATAGCTTTGGTTATGACCAGGAATGCCAGAATGCTTCCATCATCAGCTCTATAGAGAGGCAGGTGTCCTTATCTCTAGGCAGGTGTGGATTCAGACCCAGTGTGCATGCAGGATGGCCTACCTATGGCTAAGAGGATAAACAGCTTTCTCTTTAATTTGCTTGCTTTGGCGTAGACAGAATTAAGGTGCAGCCAGTGTCAAATTATGATAGGACTTAATACAGAGAAATAGTAAAATTAGTAAGTGAATTTCAAAATACCAAAGAGCAGCCCCCAAGACCTGCCTACAGCCATGGTGGAACCCAGAAGGCTGCACAAAGAAGCAATTCACCCACCCTCTTGGTAAGCGCCTTCTTCCGGCATGAGCCAGGAGGAGACCCAGTAGTGTCTCCTGTGAGAATACTGGTGCTCAGGCTTGGAAACAAACATCCCAACACACACCACCACCACCACCCCCCCATTAGCAACTGGGAACAGAGGTCTGAGCATCTCTTGGTAGGATGACTATATGCAATATAGCAAATATGGGGGGTCTCCTCTATCTTCTGTTTGAAAGCAAGTGTTATTTTCAGTTTTGTTTCATTATGAATAACTGCTTTATTCTATTCAATATTCTGTTTCAATTGATTTTATAATGTTCTGTCTTTGGTTTAATTTTGCTATACCTAATTGACTAGACAACTATTTTGAAGATAATGAGATATACTATGGTACCTATTACTGTTATCCCGGTAACCTGCTGGGAATTTCTGTACCAAATTCACCCCACTGTCTCAATTGGCTTTGTTCTGTCTTGTTCTGTTGCATTTCTACTGCCTTCAAAATAAAAAAAAAATACTACAGGGATATAATTTTTCTTCTTTTCTGGTTTTTTTCTTTCCTTCATCCTTAAATTTCTTCCTGGTAGATATCAGCCAGTTAGTGCTCACTGATGGGTTTACAGCAGATAATACCCATGGCTTTGTTTCATTCCACAATTGTCCTTCCTTGCAAGGAAATAATTGACTGATGATTACAATAAAATGTTTCATAAAAATAATAATTAAAAATGAGGTAGAGGGGCTGGGGATGAAACTCAGTGGTAGAATTCTTGCCTTGCTTGCACAAATCCTGGATTCAATTCAGAGCACCACACACAAAAATGACACAGAAAGACCTTGACAATGAAAACTACAGTACTCTGAAAAAGGAGCTTGAATAGGATACCCTAAAACATAAATATATCCACTGATAGGTAAGCCAGTATAATAAAAATGAACATACTTCTGATCTTTTGTATAGATTTAACGCAATCCCAGTCAAATTACCAGTAATGTTTCTTATGGAATTGGCAAAATCAGTCCTAAAATCCATATGGAACTAGGAGAGACATAGACTAGCAAAGCAATTCTGGGCAATGTAGCAAAGGCAGAAGGCATCACAATCCCAGACTTTAAGTTATACTACAAACATACAGTAATAAAAACAGCATGCTGTTGAGAAAAACAGCCAGACTTGTCAATTGGTGGAACAGAACACTCTGAGTACACTCAGTTACACTGTCTTTGACAAAGAGGCCAAATTCCTTCACTGGAGGACTTAGCCTCTTTAACAAGTAGTACTAAGAAAACCAGCTATTAATATGCTGAAAGTGGAACTTAGACCCATATTCCTCGGTGTGCACTAAACCAAAATCAAAGTGGATTAAAAAAGATCTCAACATTAGAACAGAAACAATCTGCTAGACGTAAAAATAGGCAAAACTCTTGAGGACCTAGGAGTAGACCCAGACTTAATAAACAAAACCTTGGTTGCTTTTACAAAGTCAACAAAAGGGATAGCACCAAATTAAAAAGATTTTCCACAGCAAAGGAAACCACCAGCAGAATGAAGAGACAATCTACAGAATGGGAAAAGTTTTCCAGATACTCCCCAGGTAAAACACTAATATCTAGAATTTATAAAAAACTCAAGAAATCTAGACCTCTCCAGGTTTAAAGGTCCAATCAAAAATGAGCATCTGAAATGAATAGGCACTTACCTGATAAAGAAATACGAACAGCCATAAATACATGAAAAAATGTTCATCATTGCTATTCTTTAGAGACATGCAAATTAAAACAACATTAAGATCTCATCTGACCCCAAAAAGGTGGCTACCATTAAGAAATCAACTGATAACAAATGCTGGAGAGGCAATAGGGAAATCCTCCATTATTGATGAGAATGTAAACTGATACAACCACTATGGAAATCAGTATGGAGATTTTTCCAAAAACTAAGTACAGATATTCCATTTGATTTAGCTATTCCCCTTCCATATATCTTTCCAAAAGTTAAAAGCATCATATCACTGTAAGGTATGCATACCCATATTTATAGCAGCACAATTCATAACAGCTAAATCACAAAAACAGCCTGTATATCCATCAACAGATAAATGGATAAAGAAAATATGGTATTTATACACAATGGCTAACTAGACCATCATGAAGAAGGATAAAATTGAAGTATTTGTAGGAAAATGGATTCACCTTAAAACCATAATGTTAAGTGAAGTAAATCAGACACACAAACTTAAACACCACATGATTTCTCTTCAATGAAAAACTTTATATACAAATAAAGTACAAAATAAAAGACAGAAAATAGGAAAAAAAGAGAGAAAAAAATTTAGTGTATTCTGTTTCTGCTATTTGTTTCTAGTTCCAGTCCAATATGGCATGAGCACCCACTTTGCAGGATTTCCCTTTCTCCAGATATATTAAAGTCTTTATTGGTGCTATGAACATGGTGTATTGGGGTGAATGTTCTTCATGATTTTCAGAGGACTGCGCAATCTGAAGTAGTATGTACAGGTATGTACAGTCATTATGTAATACTCAACTTGAGCCATAATGTTGCTCATTTTAACTTTTCTGTTAAACGTTTTCTACCTTCTTTAGCTGTCAGTTGCAGAGGGAGGTGTTTTGAACTTTTCAATAATATTTGTGGCCCTATGATTTTCTACAGTTTCATGTTTCCGCTTTATGGAGTTAGGTGCTCTAGTAAAATACGTGTTGAGAGCTATCAGTTCTACCTTACTGAGGGGCATGTGAGGGAACCGCTCTACCCCACTGAGCCATGTCCTCTGCTCTCAAGGAGCCCTTGATAAAGTTACTCCTTTAATTAAATGGTCTCTGACTGTAGACTTAAACAGTATTGTTTAAAAAATCACATGCATTTTCATCTCATTTCATTGTGCTGTCACCACATATCTGGGTTACAAATGCTGGCAGCCATTTCTATGTCTCTCTACCAAGTACCTGCATCCGGAGAGCACTGGGGAATGTGCTTGGACTCACAGAGCTGGGTCCCCACTCATAGGTGAGCGTTCTGTGCTCTGACACCTGCACTGATCAGTAAATGTGTATTAAGTACACAAGTAACCAGGTCTTTCACCCGATTTGGATATAAAATAAGAATCTTTTTTTTGTATTTTTTTAAAATTTTAAAATGAGAAAAGAGCAAAAACAATGATATAGAATTTCAAAACAACATAATCGGAGATTAAGAATGGTTAATATAGAGCATATTGTTATCTTCAAAGTAGTTGCCCAGATTGTAACATACAGGCATGAAAAAATGGTCAAACAATGGAAGCGCAAACTGTTTTTTTGATGAATTACCAGAGATTAGTAGTATAGTTATCTATCACATATATACATATAAGTATCTTTCCTCTTCTTTCTTTTCTCCTTTCCTTCATTCCAGTCATTCTTCATTTTGAGTGTTGCACATTTAGGATCCTATTTCCTCTCAGTTTTTTACATGAGGGAAACAATAAAATGTTTACACATGCCACTCTGATTTATTTCATTTATGAATTGTTTTCTTTCCATTATGATTTTATGAACTTGGAAACCTTCCTCTGTTTACCTTTAGAATATTGTTGCCTATGTAGTTTCTCAGGTATTTTATCTAAGGTGAGTAATATTTAAAGAAAATATTTTGAATTTATAAATTTCACAGACCACATCCTCAAACAAAAAGGAACTGATAAATTCAGTCAAAATAAGTCAAACTCCTGATCTATCAGCTGTACTAAATTATATTACCTTTTTGTTACATTTTAATTACACAAGCAGCCATATTTAAACGTGTTCTGTATAACTCACTGTTTTGCAAAAAAGAGTGAAGCGTTGTAGATTGTTTTTCTCATTCTTGATGAAATTTATCCTTAAAATTTTGGTATGCTGGAAAACAAAGGAAAATTGGTGAATAAATTGACTCCTTTGGACAAATATTTTGCATTTGTTTACCACTTCCAAAGGCAATTTGGAAATGAAAACCTGAGTAATATAACATTGATTGGAGATTTCACCAGATCAATATAGTAAATAAAGAAACATTTCCAGTTTTGACCTCGTCAGATCAGTTTGAAAATGTGTTCAGGGAACAAATAGTGAAAGCCAAGATGGTTGCTGAAGGAGAAAGAATGTAAGTAACAAAGGTGAAAGAGCCACATAGACCCCTCACCTCTCTATGTCTGGACTGAGAATCTCTGGTACCCCTGTTGCCAGACTGGTGTCTCCTGACCCAGGGGCACCAAAGAGGACTCTGGAGAGGTATTTGAAGACCTCTGAAGGCCTGTTGGAATTGTACAACAGTACTCTGTCATATCCGTAAGACTGTCTCTCATTGCTCAGAGGTTATGAATCAAAGGTGTGCATTTACATGGAGTTGAGTTATTAATTGTTATTACTTTAAAAAAAAATTCCAAAGGGCAAAAATTAAACTAAGGGAGTTCTGGGGATGGAGAAATCGAGAAATATAGACAAGGATATTTTGATCTTAGGATTCCTGCATCTCTGTTCCCCTGAAGTTCAGAAATTATTATTACTGCATTCTCAGTTTCTGACTTTAAAAATTGATCAAGCTCCATGGACATTATCTTACTTGGCTTTCAGTACTCCTCTTATTCTCCTTTTACACATTAAAAAATCAGAAAGTAACAGAGCTCAAAGTCACTTTCTTAAAAACTTGATCCCTGATTTTTTTAAATTTTTTATTTAAAGGGATAAAACAGAAAAGGGAGACAAATATTACAGAATTTCAAAAAAACATAAACAGTAAGAAATCACTAGCTGATAAATTACATATTGCTTTTTTAGAAATAGTTGTTCAAGTTACAAAATTAAAGCACACAAAATGGACACTCAATCAATGAGACTGCAAACAGATATGTTCAACAATCAAACAAGATCTAAGAAATATGGGTAACAATCCTGCACACATAAATATACATGCAGTTATATCTTTTATAGCACTTTCTATTTTCTCTTTTTTACAATAGCAATTATACATTTTTTATTTAAAGAGAAAAAAACAGGAAAAAGTTAGAAATATTACAGAATTTCAAGAAAAGAAGATAATGTAATGTATCAACTAGTGATTTCTTACTGTTTATGTTTTTTTTTTTGAAATTCTGTAATCTGGGGACTTTTACCTTTCATTTTATTTCTTGTACTTCTGGGTAAGGAGGAGAAGCACAGTAAGGGCCTTAAGAGCAAGGCGTAAAAGTGAGAGAGATGGGAGAGCTGAAGAATGGAAAAGACAAATTCCCATAAACATTTTCCATGTGGATCCTTGGATCTTGAGACGGCACCCACTCCCCTAAGTTTATGCACTGGCCTGGACCCAGATCCCACAAAAACTAAAGTTCCTGTCAAAATTTGAAACTGTTTGCCTCTTTTCCAGAGAGATTTACCAAGTGGAAGCAGGTGCACTCTTAGACAGGTGAGTTTGGCCACCAAGTTGACCACTCCCACGTTCCCAGTAAAAGAAATAGCAATGGGGTGTGTGTATGTGTGCGTGCTTGTTCATGTGCATGTATGTGCATGTGCACGTGTGGGCAGCCTCTTAAATGTGTTACTGAAAGCAAAGATGAAAGGAGAGACACTAATTATGGGGGGAAAACTGCATGCCCTTGCTCTCTGGTGTCACGGTTGTCATGGCATTTTCCCCTGCTGATTTCATGCCCTGGTTTGCCAAATGCATCAATTGCCAACTTCCCTGTGGTCCTATCATAATCTCAGAAATGTAACTTTACTGACTTCAGAGTCATTTGATCTGCAAAGGACATAGTGAACTTATTGTTCACAACCCTCCATTTCCACGTATAGAACCTGAGGTCAGAGATGTTAAGGAATTTTCCCAAAATGTTACAGCAAGTTGATGACCTAACTGAATAACAATACATTAGATACACATACACTTTCCTTCTACTGAAGCACTTTCATTTTATAGAGACACATGCATGTGTTTCCTCAAATGCCTAAAATGTGTTTGTGAATGCACGTGAGACACACAGTCACTGCAGTAGTCCTGCCAATCAGTCATGGTGCTGTTTTCTACATACAGGTGTCCTCACCTGTCAAGGCATGAAGGAACACACAAAACACTAAATCACAACAGAATCACAACTTATCCTGCTTATGACTGTGAGGCGATGCCTTCACATGTTTTGCCATGTATTCTGATTCTCCAAATCAGTTGTGTGATTTGTGCAAATGGTCCTCTCAAGCCACAGGGCTAGTAGCTGTAATACAGAGTAGGTAACAAGAAGTAGGGAGGTAGATCTTTGTCATATTGAAAGGGAATAAATGGATGAAGGGAGGGTAGAGGAGGGAAAGGGTTAGAAAAGAATTAAGAAGTGTCATGTACATATAAAACTCACCAAAAGGAATGTAATCATTACATAATAGAAAAATACATTAATAAAAAAATAGAAACAGAAAAGTAACTTTTTCAAATAAAAAATAATAAATTAGATGAAGATTCCAAAGTACTTAAGAGTGCATAGTGCACATCATGCCTTTCCCTGACTTGTGGCACATGTAATTTATGTGCTCCGATTTGGAGATACTCCAAGCATATCTTCTGCATTTCAAATCCTCTGGTAAAAGTCATTAATACTAATATCTACCTATGGCCATTCTCATAAATGTTGTGGCTTTTCTTAGAGGACAGAGGGGAAGGAGCTCATCTACCCTTCCAGTTCTTGCTTGCCACATTCTTGTTTTAATCTGCTTCAGTCAAACATATTGGATGAGAGCATTGATGGGGATGGAAACTAGTTAATGACTTTACTCTTGTAATTAGGTTGGGACATATGTGTTTCTCCTGCAAAGACTGAAATCATTTACATTTAAAATCTTCTGATTTTAAAAAAGTATTTAGTTTATTTAAAAATAGAGCATATTATGAGATACTTATAATGCTAAAATGGTTCCATACTTGTGGTGGTTTTGGAGAATGTCAGCTACTGAAGTAGAAAACGTGATTAAACACTTACCATCCAAGAAAAGCCCAGGTCCCAATGGATTCATGGCCAAGTTCTATAAGAAATTTAGGGAAGATTTAACACCAATACTTGTTAAATTCTTCAAACAAATTGAAAGAGAAGCAGTTCTTCTTAACTCATTCTTGGAGGCAAGTATCTCTCCGATACCAAAACCAGAGAAAGACCCAACCAGAAAGGAGAACTATAGGTCAGTCTCACTAATGAACATTTATGCAAAGATTATCAATAAAATATTGGCAAATAGAATACAGCAAATCATCAAGAGGATTATACACCACCACCAAGTGGGATTTATTCCAAAAATGCAGGGATGGTTCAGTGTACATAAATCAATAAATATAATACACCACATCAACAGAACCAAAAATAAAAATCACGTGATCATCTCAATAAACACAGAAAAAGCTTTCCATAAAGCTCAACACCTTTTCATAAAAACAACCCTACAGAAACTCAGAATAGACTATATGTACCTCAATCTCATAAAGGCCATTTATGATAAACCAACAGCTAACATTATACTAAATGAACAAAAACTGAAAGTCTTCACTCTAAAATCAGGAACAAGACAAGGATGGCCACTATCACCACTCCTATTCAATATAGTTATGGAAATATTAGCCAGAGCAATTACATAAGAGGGAGAAATAAAAAGAATAAAAATAGGAAAAAAGAAGTTAAATTGTCATTATTTGCAGATAACATGATACTCTATGTAGAAGACTTAAAAACTCCATTAAAAGACTACTAGAGGTAATAAAAAAATTCAGCAGCATAGCTGGATACAAAGTCAACACTCAAAAATCAATAGCATTCCTGTATACAAACAAAAACTGACTGAGAGAGATATTATGGAAATATCACCTTTCACAATAGCATCTCAAAAAAATGAAATACTTAGGAGTCAACCTAACCAAGATTGTAAAAGACCTATATGTTGAAAATTATACTACTCTAAAAAAGGAAATTGAAGAGGATATTAGAAAATGGAAGGATAGCCCGGCATGGTGGTGCACTCCTGTAATGCCAGAACTCAGGAGGCTGAGGCAGATGGATATTTGCAAGTTCGAGACCAGCCTGGGCTACAAAGTGAGCCCAAAGTCAGCCTGAACTGCACAGTGAGACCCTGTCTCAAAAAGACAAAAAAAAAAAAGAAATGAAAATGGGAGGATATTCCTTGCTCTTTGTTAGGAAGAACCAACATTGTGAAAATGGCCATACTCCCAAAACTGTTATACAGAGTTAATGCAATCCCAATCAAAATACCATTAAAATACTTTACAGATCTAGAGTAAATATTCCTAAAATTCATCTGAAGACAGAAGAAACATAGAATAGCAAAGATGATTCTGGGAAACAAAGGAAAGACAGGAGGCATCACAATTCCTGACTTGAAACTATACTACAAAGCCACAGTAATAAAATCAGCATGGTTCTGGCAAAGAAATAGACCTGAGGATCAATGGAACAGATTAGAAGATGCAAGCATAACTACAAAGACACTCAGCCACCTGATATTTGACAAAGGGGCTAAATATGTCCACTGGAAGAAGGATAGCCTCTTTAATGAATGGTGTTGGAAAAATTGGCTCTCCATGTGCTGAAGACTGAAACTAGACCCATGCCTATCACCATGCACAAAACTAAAGTCTAATTGGATCAATGACCTAAATATTAAAATAAAAACACTAAATCTACTGGAAGACAAGGTAGATAGAAATCTTGGAGACATAAAGGTAGGCAAAAAATTCATCAATAAAATGCAAACTGCACAGGAAACATTTCAAAGAATCAACAACTGGGATCTCATATTATTGAAAATTTTCCGCACTTCAAAGGAAATCACCAACAGAGTGAAAAAACCCACAGAGTGGGAAAGAATTTTAGCCAGCAACCCCTCAGACAAAGAACTTATATGCAGAACATATAAAGAACTGAAAAACATCAAGCCCCCCAAATTCAAAGACCCTCTCCAAAAATGGGCATTGGAGATGAACACACAGTTCTCAGATGAAGATATACAAATGGCAAATAATATATATGAAGAAATGCTCACCACCACTGGTCAATTAAGAAATGCAAATTAAAACAACATTGAGATTTCATCTCATCCTGGAAAGAATGGCCACTATCAAGAAATCAACTGATAACAAATGTTGGCAAGGATGTGGGAAAAAAGGAACACTTTTCGACTGTTGGTGGGAGTGCAGACTGGTGCAACCTCTGTGGAAATCAGTATGGAGTTTCCTCAAAAAACTAGGATTGGAAGTTCCATTCAATCCAGCTATTACCCTCCTGGGTATTTTCCCAGAAAACTTGAAAAGGTCATGTTACAGATACATATGTGCTCCCATGTTCATAGCAGCACAATTTGTAATAGCTAAATCTTGGAAACAACCAAGACGCCCATTAACTGCACAGTTGATGAAAAAAATGTGGTATTTTTATATAATGGAATACTATTCAGCTATAAAAAAGGATGATCTTGAGGCCTTTAAAGGTAAATGGAGGCAACATGAGAATATCTTCATTATTGAAGTAAATAAGACTCACATTAGTAAATATCACATTATCTCTCTAGTGTAAAAAATAATAAAAACTGGCACAATAATGTGATCCAAATGGTATAATAGATATTGTAAAAGTTAAAGGGAAGGAAAATGCTCTAAAGGGTATACTGGTACGTATAGTGTGTAAGATAGATGACCATATTACTAAATTTATGTTAGATCATTGAACAGAAGGGTTTGCACTGTCAATGTTTGAGTGTCTAGCCACTTTTTATGCTTTGATTTTGTAATTTTAACAACTATTTTTAGGATAACAATATGCAATGTATCAACTATTGATTTTATGATGTTATTTTTTTAATTCTGTATTATTTTATTTTTTTCTCTTTTTTTAAATTTTCTTTTCTTTTTTTCAATACAAAAAAGAAGCTATTTTGAAAAGTTAAATTCCAATAAATTGTAAATGTGCAAGATATGAAGACATTCCTAGACACACATGAATTACTGAAATTGAACCAAGACTATATAAAAACCCTGGGCCAAAGAAAGAAAGAAAACTACAGACCAATCTCTTCAAGAAACAAACATGAAAAAATCCTTAACAAGGTCCTGGCAAACAGAATCGAACAAATCATTTAAAAAATCAGACATCATGATCAAATTGGCTTCATTCTAGGGCTGTAAGTTGGCACAACAGACCCAAGTCAATAAATGTAATGCACCACATGAACAGAAATAAGGATAGAAAACCCACAAGATCATCTCAATAAACAGGGAAATGTCTTTGAAAAAATCCAAATCCCAATAAAACCCTGATACAAGTAGATAAAAACCCTGATACAAGTAGATACAGAAGGACTGTTTCTCAAAGTGATTAAAGCAGCTTATGGAGGCCCAATGCCAACATCATAGTCAATGGAGAAAAATGGAAATATTTCCTCTAAAATCAGTAATGAAAGAAAAATATCCACTCTTACCATTCATGAATTTTAACCTTTTTTTTTTTTTGTACTGGGGATTAAACTCACAACCTCACACTTGCCATGCAGGCACTTACACCACTGGGCTAAATCCCAGCCCAATACTTATGATGCAAATTCAATATGGTACTCAAAACTTTAGCCAGATCAATTAGACAAGAGAAATAAGTAAAAGGAATATACATAGGAAAGGAAGAACTCACACTATCCTTATTCAAGAATAATATTACCCATTATATACAAGAACCAAAAGACTCTGCCAGGAGATTCTTAGAACTAATGAACCTTTTAGAAAAGTAGGAGGATACAAAATCATTGCCTAAAAATTAATAGAACTTCCATGTAGTAACAATGAATTCACTGAAAAAGAAATCAGGAAAACAATATCATGCATAGTAGATTTAAAAAAATTAAACTTTGGCATGCAGAAAGCCAATTTTTCCAGCACCATTTATTAAAGAAGCTATTTTTCTTCCAGTGAATATTTCTGATGGCTTTGTCACTGATAATGTGGCTGAGTGTGTTTAGAGTTATTTCCTATAGAAAGAGAACCTCTCAAATCTCCTGTCTACTGGATGACTACCCTTCAAATGAACATTACTTCTGTTTTATGCCAAACTTTCAGTAAAGTCCTGGGAACTATATTATCAATTTAATACCATGGAATAAAATGAGTGGAAAAAATAAAAGAGGAAAAAAATGATGAAATATTTTCTAAAACTCAAGGCAACATTGTGATGGCAATGACAACCTAGGGTGACTCACAGAACACACAGCATTTATTGGGACTCCCAATACATTTCCTAGCCCTCTGGGAAGAGAATGTAGAAAATATTTGGCTTATAGAGTCATGTTGATAAGAGTTTGGGCTGTTAAATTTAGATGCTGGTATTGGAAGACATCGTATCTTTCAGCTGATAAAATTGTGACACCTGAGTTTTGTTTATAGTATTTAAATTTTTAAAATTTGATTGCAAAATTAAATACTTAAAAAATGATATTATTCAGTAATCTATAATAGGGGCATTAAATAGCATATTATGAAGTCACTAACATGCTAATGAAGCATTTACAAATTACTTGGAATATGTCCATGGCATATTATCAGGAAAAGCGAATAGTTTAAACTTGTGAAAGTAGTCCCTCCCAAAACAGGTAGACAATTAATCATGGTAGCATTTACTCATTTCTAAGAAAGTTATTATAATGCTGTATTCCAGGTGCTTCATGATGAGTAACCTGAAATATGAAAACCAAATTGAAGATTTTGTCTTGATGACTCTAAAGATCACTTCTACTTTTTGTTTGAAAAAAAAAAAACTTGGAAGTTGATTGAGTTAAGCATAACACACAAGAGCATATACTAGGTTAAGCACTGGGCTTTTGGATGTGAACATAATACCAGTGTCTGCTGCTAAGGCATTATGTCAGTATATGTAGAATGCTAAGAATAGTGTTTTCATACAGAAAGTGTTGTGTGAATGATGGCTCTTAGTTAGATCAAAAGAGCCAATGTAAGGATTCAGAAGGACCTTCTGAGAAGTTT
Source organism: Hydrochoerus hydrochaeris (assembly GCA_004027455.1). NCBI lineage: Eukaryota > Metazoa > Chordata > Mammalia > Rodentia > Hydrochaeridae > Hydrochoerus > Hydrochoerus hydrochaeris. The sequence continues at coordinate 17,226 of PVLA01004907.1, forward strand.
CTTGTTTACTTCATTCAACACTCTTAAGAATAATTAATGGAAAGTGTTGTCTGCTAATTGCTTCTTGTTTCTCCTCATTGGACCCTGAGGACACATTTAAGAGAATGACTGGCTGAAAGCATATCTTCTGGAGGACTCTCCACTCTCCTGAGGACCAAGGGCATGGCTGAAACACAGGACCAAGACAAGCCAGCACTTTTGGTCATGTTCCCAGATTTTACCCAGAAAGATTGCTGCAAAGAATATCTTTGTAAGTAATATTGGCAGGGCCCCCAGAACAGTTGTAACATTGGTTTCCAATGGATGCACTGAAACAAGGTTCTACGAAAGTAGTCAAAGCTCACAAACCCATGAGTCAATTTATAAGAAGGATAGAAGAGAATATAGGAAGATGTTTTCTTTCAACACATATTATAGACTTGGAAATATAGACAAGTAAACTGATTTTTAGTTCCAAATGGAAAAGATAAAAATTAAATGAACTTCAATTTTTACAAAGGCCAACAGAATTTAGTCTTGCAGCAAGAACAAAATCAAGAATATTAGTAAAACTGCTAAATATTTAAAGATGATGTTCAGTTAGTCTTTCAGCAATACAGTCCATAGAAAACAAATTTTGAGAGTTAGCGTGTGCTCCTCTAGAGAACCTTGATTGGCTTAAGGTAATTGTAGAGACAGAAACAGACAGACCTATTTATAAGTGGGGGGGGGGATCTGTGAAAGAATCATGAATCTGGCTGTTAGCAAAGGGGATGGTTTTAATAAGTACATAAGAAAGCAATACTAATCTGGACAAAGGGACCTTTCACTATTTAGGACTTAAAAGAATTCTTGGCCAATAATCTTCACATCTAGGAAGCCAACTCAAATACCTGTTTAACTCTCAAGGAGGAGGTATTTATTCAGTTTTTTCTTCAAATGTAGCCAAGTAAGAGAAATGTGCAAGAAAAGATGTACAGAGTATAGGAGTGGCATGGAAAGTGATAGACTGCAGAGAATCCTACTCATGGCCTAATTCACATTTCCAGTGCACAGTTTCTTCAAACAACTTCCTGGTGAGATTTTTGAAATGGCTAAACCACGGCGTGCTACAGGTCTTCATTTTTGTTTCACTTTCTAGAGAGGATTTTTATTGTCCTTATCGAATCCATGTTCCACCATTGAACACTGGGTGTGCTTTCAATTCACAAGTCGCCAAGTCAAGGAGAATTTAGGCACAATTATGAAATGGCTAGAAAATCGTCAAAGGTCCTAAACCTTGAGAATAAAGCTGTGTCTGGGAAGAGTTTGGATTCCTTCTTTTATGGAAGTCAGGTGGGATGAGAAAGAAACCAAATATTATGTGGCTAGAAGAATAGATGGCAATAAGTTTTATTACTGTTACTCTTTCTTTTTGTGATTCATAATTGCACTCTGAAAATGCTCAAAATCATTTTTAATCATGAGACCTTTTAGCTAAATGAAATAGGAACAGAAGCGACATGCTATGCCAATAGGTACAAGCCTTAAGAAATAGTATATGCTTTGTATGTGTGTTTTAGCGCTTTGCCACTAGAATGTGCAATGTGGTAGACAGTGGTTGTTCTATAAGTGGTGGTGTTAGAATGAGACGAAATTACCTGATTCTTGATGGAATGGTCTATAAGAAATAACGTTTGTTGTTTTGAGCTGCTAGGTTTTTGGTTACTGCTTCAGCAGAACTGAGTCTGTGCTATTGCCTATGTCCTTTGAGTTAATATAGCAATGGACTCATGGCAAGTTAAGGCTCATCATGCTCTTGACTCATGACAAGTTGAGGATCCCAAGTTCTCACGCCCTTAACTTATTACAAACTAAGGTCTTACATTTTGAGCCTTAAATATTTACTTTTCCCACCCTATTCCAGAGAAAATACAATCCCTAAATCAATAAATGCTCTCTCTATATATAAGGCTAGCTGTAGAATATTTGCCATGTTCTATTTTATTAGTTAAAGAGAGACAAACATAACTTCAGGAGGCCCTACATTACACTAAATTTGTATATACCAAGAGGTAAAAAAGGAGTCCCAGCAACTCAAAAAAAGGATCATTCCTATAATAAGCACATCATTTGTCTAGAATGTAGAAAGTTTTCATTTTCACCTGAAAGCATATTAGATATTTATATATCATTCAAATATTTCTGGTACATATCAGAATATATTATCTAAGTAATTTTTTAAAAAAATTTTTAAAGAGAGGAAAAATAAAGCAGAATAGAAAAAAAGCCATAGAAACAATACAGAATTTCCAAAAAAAATGAACAGTAAAAATCACTAGTTGATACATTACATATTGTCTTCTTGGATGTAGTTGTTCAAGTTATACAATTAAAGCTTACAAAGTGAACATTCAAACAGTGAGACTGCAGACAGTTCTGTTCTCTGATCCAACAAAAACTTAGCAACATAATTATCAGTTCTACACCCTTAAATACACATGCAGTTATATCCTTTAGATATAACTTGCTTTTCCTCCTTTTGCTTTTTAAGTCCATTATCTGTTTAGTTATATCACGTTTCAGGTTGCTCAGTACCTTACCGATCTGTTTTGTTGTTGTTATTTACGTTTTTTTATTTTTTCTTATTTATTATTATTTTTATTTATTTATTTATTTATTTATTTTGTTTTGAAGGTAGTAAAATACAGCAGAACAAGACAGGACATAGCCAACTGAGGCAGTGCAGTGAAATTGGTACAGAACCTCACAGCAGGTTACCGGGATAACAGCAATAGGTAAAATAGTATATCTTGTTTTCTTCACAATAGTTGTTCTTTCAGTCAGATAGAGCAATATCGAAGGAAATACCGAAATTATAAAAATAGAATATTGAATAGAGCAATACTATTGATCAGAACAGAGCAAATCAGAGATAAAAATCTTTGCCTTCAAAGAGATGGCAGAAGAAAATCCCCTTTATTTGCTATATTGCCTATAGTCAAACTCACAAGACATACTCAGATCGCTGGCTCTCACTTGCTAGCGGGGGGGCGGGGGGAATGGATGTTTGATCAGTAGGCTCACAGCAGCCCACCAGATGGGTGAACTGGCTGCTCGTTTTCCCAGCGCTCCAAGGTCCAACATGGCATGTCGCGGATCTCAGGAAATGCTGATATGGTTCTCACCCTGGTGCGGCCGCGGCTTGCCAGGCCACAACCACTTACCAGAGTGACATGCTGGCAGCTGCCTGTTTTCCCAGCCTGTAAATTTTTAAAATTGTCAAATAATTTTATTTCAATAATTGTAGAAAATTATTTCCACATAAATTTACAACTGCATTCAGTATTTAGATTTTATTTGTGTATTCCAAGTCTGTTTCCCTACAGCTAACATCATCATGGTAAAAATTGAATGTTTTTCCTCTTAGATAAAAAACAAGACAAAAAAACCTATTCTCACTATTTTTATTCATGAGAGTACTTACAAGCTGGGTGTTATATTTTGTGTCTGGATGTCCTTTCAGAGCCTCATGCTATCATGGGGTGCAGGCTTCTCAGAAGTGGTTGAATCTAGAGTTTGTGCTTCATTGTCTTGAGCTGGAATTGGAGGTGTGAGTACTACACTCACCCTAGATCAGGTAGCCTACCTACAATATAATAGAGGAAAAAGAGATTTGTTCCCCCTTTTTTTGCTCTTACTGCTTTTGTGTCTTCCACTGCCATGAACTGTTGTCCCTCTGCCACACCACCCTACATTGGAGCCTGCCTTGATTATGGACTGAAACCTCTATAAACTTTGAGCTAAATAAGCCTTTTCTCTGTTAATTTGGAGCATCAGATATGTTGTTTCAGCAATGAGAGAAAAGTAACCAAAGCACTGGGATATAGGTTAATGATAGAATGATTACCTAGAATGTGTGAGACCAAGGTTCAATCCCTTGAATTGACAAAAACAAACAAACAAAAAAACCAATACCGTACTGGAAGTCCCAGCCAGAGCAATTGTATAGAAAACTTGTAAGAATCTACCAAAGAATAGTTCAAACTGGTAAATTTATTAAGAAATTTTCAGGTTACAAAATCAACATGAAAATCAGTAACATTTCTATGCATTAGCAATAAATAATTTAAAAAGATAAGAAAATGAATTTTTAATAGCATCAAAACATACGTAGGTGTGAATTTAACCAAGGAGATGTAAGACTTGCAAATTGAGCTGTACAACACTGATGAAAGATGTAAAAGGTGACATAAATAAGTGGAAAGATACCCCATCTTCATGTATTGGGAGGACTGATACGAAAATGTCCACTCTACCTGCAGGAACCTACAGAATCAATGTAATTCTCATCAAAAGTCTATGTCATTTTTCACAGTAATAGAAAAAAAATCCCTCAAACACATATGGCACCACAAAATACCCCAGATAGCCAAAGTAATCTTGAACAATGAAGAAAGAAACTGAAGAACACAGTAAAATGTGGAGCTCGCCCATGTTCATGCATTGGAAGAATGAATACTTTTTTTAATGTCCATACTACACAATGTGGTCTACACAGTACAATTCTCATCAAAATACCAGTGACATTCTTCATAAAAATAGAAAACCAATTCTCAAATTCATATAAAATCACAAAAAAGACCCCAGATAACCAAGCAATCTTGAGCAAAGAAGCAAAGCCAAGGTTGTCCCAATACTTCATTTTAAGTCATAGAACCATTTTCAATAAAACAACATGGTTTTGGCCTGGAGACAGACATATAGAGACCACTGGACAGAACAGAGGATCCAAAAATAACTTACACACCCACTGCCAACAAATTTTCCCTACAAAGATGCCAAAGCATAGACAGCATCTTCCACAGACATTTCTGGGAAAACTGTGTGTCCATAACCATAAAAAAAAAAAATCCTGTCATTCCAGCAGAACAGATGGTACCAGAGGGCAGTGAAGTAGGCCAGTTCCAAAAAGGCTAATACTTCACGTCCTTTCTCACATATGGGAACTAGAAAGCTTGTGTTCACTACTATAATGATTTCCACATTTCAGAAAACATCACAGGAGGGAGCATTAGGGGAGTTTGGATAATGAGCATAAAAACAGATTGTATAAATTCTTGTCCTCCAAAGCACAGCCCAAAGACTAGTCCACAAGAATCTACTATGTATTTCACAAAGATCTAGGAAAGAGGAACACAGAGATCCAACCCCAGAGAAATGACAGGGAGACAGGAATGCTAATGCCTCTGGTTTCATCAGTGCATACTGTATGCATGTGCTGAAATATCACCCCTAGTAATGTACAATTACTAGATATTATTAACAACTTCCCTTCTGTATTCCAGATTTTCCAGTTTGGATAGTAAATGACAATGGTTAACCCAAAAGACCCAGATCTCATGGTTCTGAAAGTTGGGAAGGAACACTGCAAACTGATTCATGGGGTGAGGGAGCTCATGAGAATAAAGATAGTACAGTCTCTCTCTGGGAACACTCACCTGCACACATCACCCCTGAGAATGATTCACAGAAAATAGTGTTTTTTGAATTGCCTCTTCGGTCTCCACACCGGACCCTGGAAAATCCTCTTTTGCAGCAAAGGCAGGAAGGATTTGTGACCAAAGCCCAGCACGTAGGGGAGGCTGGACACAGTTACTGTGATATTTGTGTCTTATCGTCTCTGAGAGAATGCTGTGCTCTCAGGGCACAAGAGCCCTGTCTAGGGAAGGACTGTATCTCCCAGATCTAGTGTTCAGGGGGATGTTTTCGCTATCATTCTTTAAACTTTTAACGTAACAAGTTTTTCACAAACTGAACTAGTGCTTCAAAACTATAATAGAAAGATAGTCCCTACTGACACCATATCATATAACAGTTACTCAGTTCATGGCAAGTACTTCACTTATTTATTTATTGTACCAGGAATTGAACTCAGGACCTTACCCTTGCCAGGCAGGCCCTTATGCCACTGAACTATATCCACAGCCATACTTCACCAGCTTAATATAAACTCCATCAAATGGGCTCCACTATCCTTATTTTTCAAGTAGAATAACAGGTATAAAATATCACACAATGCACCCAGAGTCTTCAACCATACAGGGAGCCAAGTCCCAGTGCCACAGCAGCTGTGTGATGCCTAAATTCTTAGTCACTAAGTTACACAAGAGGAATTGAATTCCTTTAATAACATCCAAGCATCCATGTAGCATATTTTAATAAGGTCTTTCCAGATGGTTTTGTACTTTTTGTCCTCCTAAAAGCCTGGTGGGTTAATCCTAAAATGTTTAATTACCCCACGTACATGTGGAAGAGTTGGTGCTCCTGACCGTTGTAGCTACTTAGCAAAGCCAACAAGGAGAGTTTCCCTAGAGCAGCTCAGGACTCCTCTTGGCTATGTATTTTGTGTGGACAGAATGTTGTTCATTCCCATGGAAACTGGGATGAGTACTCAGAGATTTATTCTCTCTTTCCCCCCTGCAGATAGTAGGACCACCAAAGCACTGGTTGGAGAAAAGAATGGTACAATGGTTACAAAGTTCATTCTCTTGGGATTCTCTGAGTTCCCAAAGCTCGCCAGTGCCCTCTTTGCAGTATTCCTGGGGCTCTACCTCCTGACAGTCTGCTGGAATGTGGGCCTCATCACCCTCATCAAAACAGATGCCCATCTACACACACCCATGTATTTTTTCCTCTGCAACCTGTCTCTCCTGGATATCTGTTATGTTTCCACGATAGCCCCTAAGATGCTTTCAGATTTCTTCCAGAAGCATAAGTTTATCTCCTTTACGGGGTGCATCACACAGTACTTCTTCTTCTCCAGCCTGGGTCTCTCCGAGTGCTGTCTCCTGGCAGCCATGGCCTATGATCGCTATGCAGCCATTTGTAAGCCCCTGCTCTACATGGCCATCATGTCCCCTGCGCTCTGTGTGCAGATGGCAGTGGGATCTTGCACGGTGGGGTTCTTTGGCTCATTTGTCCAACTGTGTGCCTTGCTGCATCTGCATTTCTGTGGACCAAATGTCATCAACCATTTCTTCTGTGACCTGCCCCAACTCCTGAGCTTGTCCTGCTCAGACATCTTTTTCTTCCAAACCATGACTTCTGTGCTCACTGTGATTTATGGTCTCCTATCTGTCTTGGTTGTCTCGGTCTCCTATGGTCACATCATTGCTACCATTCTGAGGATCACAACAGCTGAAGGCAGATCTAAGGCCTTCAATACCTGTGCTTCCCACCTGACAACAGTGACGCTTTTCTATGGCTCAGGGATACTCGTTTATATGTATCCTAACTCTGGAGACTCCCTGAGTGAAAACAAGTTGACATCAGTCTTATACACTGTTGTAATTCCCATGTTAAATCCACTGGTCTACAGCCTGAGGAATAAGGAAATCCAAGATGCTCTAGGCAGGTGGAAGAAGGTACTCCTCTCCAGCCGTTACTGACTGTGGAATGTATTTCAGTTGTGCTGCTGCTATGCTCTTTTAAGATAAGCTTGGGACTGGCACAAAAACAGGCAAATATATGAGAAATATCTTGAAACTCAATATACAGTTATGACCTAATAAACCAATAGGCCAAGCAATCCACAAGTATTTTTGTACCTGTAGAAATGTGACGCTTCACCTTGAATATTCACTCACTACCTGTCAGAAGAAGGAAAGGAAAAGAAAAAGAGAAAGAGAAAGGAAGACATTATCTCAAAAAAGATCCCCGTTGTACTCTATTTAATAATGATTTTCATTTTCTTTTTTGATATTATATTTTAAAATTTATTTTTTACTCATAAAAACAGAAAGTTGTTTTTTTTTTCAGGAGAACAGCTGATTTGCAGTTATTAGATAGAGCTTTGTTTAGGGAAATTACAGATGGAGTTGTAAACCTAGATTTTATCAATGGTTTTTCTCAACACTAACATCTGTTAATGATTTCATTCAGTCCTCCCTTTGCTGCACCCAGAAACCTAGGATTCATGTGGCATTTGTAGCTGAAATTAGTACTGAAGTGGAAAAAGAGAAGTAAATTTCCAAATGCTATTTACTTTACCTGATGTGTTCCTAGTGTTTTTATGAATCTAGGCACTACCAGCAGAAATGCTTCGTTTTGTACAATTTAAAATATCCTTAGCGATGAAAAACCTACTCCCAGGAAAGAGTGACATGGCTCTTACATCAGAGAGGTCACTCCTGCAGAGAAGCAGATCCTGTTTCATCCTGATCTTCAAATCATCCACAGGATGTGGACAGAGAAGCAGCATATTCCTTGGTACAACCTCACACAAAGGGCAAGTATTCAAGGATTCACCAACTGGTCATGACAGAGGCTCATAAATTAAAGCAAACTCCTGGACAATGCTATGGTTTTCTCTCCTTAAAAAAACAAATGTTTGTGATTAACAATTTTTTCTTGGTTTTTTAATTCTTATTTTTTAAGTTTATTTTTGTTAGTACCTTTTCGTAGTAACTCATATTTATATTCCCTGCGAGGAGTTGGTGTGTGTACAAAACACACCTTAATTGCATCCTCTTTTCTTTCTCTTTCCCTCTCCTTCCTTCCCTACTCTTCTTCTCTTAGTCCTATTCATGTTTGAGAAAGATATATCTCCCTGATCCTACTATGGATGGGCTCAAGGCACAGCACACAAAGGCAACCTGCCTGCCCTCTCAGTAGGGGCCTTGGCCTGAGCTGCGGGGAGAACTAGCAGCTTCAGAGATCCAAGGCACAGCACACAAAGGTAGTTTTCCAGCCCTCTCATTAGGGGCCCCTGGCCTGAGCTGGGAGGAAAACTAGCAGCTCCAAAGATCTGACTATGGAGGAACTCAGGGGCAGCACACAAAGGTAATTTGCCTGCCCTCTGGGTAAGGGCCCCTGACGTGAGACAGGAGATGAATCACTCAGCAGCTCCCATGAGCCTACCAGCACTGTGGACTGAGAATCAAACCCCCCACCACCACCGCCCCTCTTCCCATTAGCAAGTGAGAGCCAGAGATCCAGACATCTCTTGAGAGGTTGACCACATGCAATGTAGTAAATAGGGGGGATTTCCTTCTACCATCTCTTTGAAGGCAAATATTGTTATCACTGTTTTGCTTCATTCTGATTAATGGTATTGCTCTATTCAGTGTTCTGTTTTGATAAGTTCTAGAATGTCCTGTATTTCCTTTGACTTGGCTATACCTGATTGAAAGAACAATTGTTGTGAAAATAATGGGATATACTATGGCACCTATCACTGTTATGCCAGTAACCTGTTGAGGGTTTCTGTACCAGTTTCATTGCACTGCCTCAGTTGGCTTTGTTCCATCTAGTTCTGTTGTATTTTACTACCTTCAAAATAATAAAAAATTAAAATAAATAAATAAAAATAAAAAGTAAATAACAACAAATCAAATCAGTAAGGTACAGAGCAAGCTGAAACACAATATAACTAAATAGATAATGGACTTAAAAAGCAAAAGGAGGAAAAGAAAGTGAGGAAAACACAGATAATGGACTTAAAAAGCAAAAGGAGGAAAAGAAAGCTCTCTAAAGGATATAATTGCATGTATATTTAAGTGTGTAGGATTGATAACCATATTGCTAAGCTTTTGTTGGATCATTGAACAGAACTGTTTGCAGCGTCATTGTTTGAATGTCCACCTTGTATGCCTTAATTTTGTAACTTGAGCAACTATATCTAAGAAGACAATATGTAATTTATCAACTAGTGATTTTTTACTGTTAATTTTTTTCTTTAAAATTCTGTATTGTTTCTTCCCTTTTTTGTCTGTTTTGCTTTTTTCTCTTTAAATAAAATTTTTTTAAAAAAGAAAGAAAGATCTATCTCCCTACTTCCTATTATCAATTCTTTGTTTTGCTCCATATTTATAATTTGAAGGTTTCATATGTGATAGCTATGGGTTTGATATATGATATTTAAGTTTATGTGTCTGATTTATTTCTATGATTTATTTCACAGAGTAGTTATTCCATCATGTGTAAATACTGCAGTTGTTTTTTTACCCATTTATAAAGAAATAAATTCACGTTAGTGGATGTATTAAAGGAACATGATCTGCGCTGATTAATTCTATCATACAATATTTTCTGGGTCCCTAGCATGCTGTTGGAATTTAGCACTGGTGTCCAGAGTATACATTGAGTCCCACATTCTAAGAAGTTGTATGTTCTTTGCTGGTTTAGTAGAAGATGGGGTTTGGTAGCTTCTAGAACTCTATTCACAGACTAAGCACTCCAAATGCAGCACTGAATGCTCATTCATTGTTCTGTTCACCATTGTATGTCAATTATCTTGTCTTCCACATTTGGAAGTAGGGTTTTCCACAGGTGCCTGACTTCCCTAAGTTGAGACTCATTCAGGGAAGTTGATTAATGCATTGCCATCCACCCAAAGATACTTCAAGAAGGTCAGCAGCTGATGTAGGGGGTTGGACACCCATTTAATCTGAAGACATGACTACAGTGTCCTCTGTAAATCCCAGAATTAGAAAAAAAAATCATAGTGAAATAAAGATCGAATTATGTGTTTCACAAAATTAAATATGGAACTAAAGAACTATTCTGAGACCTTACCTAAGAATTTAGGGGGAATCTATGAAGTGATGAATGTGCTGAAATAGATGATGAGGGCTGATGGATTGCAGGAGAGACCCAATGCAACGTAACAGGAAGTGGAAAAAGCAAAAATTAAATGAATGGAGGCAAAAAGGATTTTTTCAATCAGGTTTAATTGGCACATTTTATATATTCATAATAATTACATTCATCATACAGAATTTGTACCTGTACATGATATATCTTGTTTTTCCCCATTGCTCCAGCCTCCCTTAAGCCCCTCCTCCCCTCCCCATTTACAAAAGTTTGTTCCACTTTTCCTTCTTTTCTCATTTTTTAACTTTTTACTTCTTTCTTTTCCTCTTCCACCTGCCTTGTTTCCCTCCCCATTTGAACATTTTCTTCCTATGTCACAGTATATATTATACATTTTGGGTCCTTATTTACACTTGCAGTTTCTCACACCAGAGAAACAATATGGTATTTACACATGTGTGTCTGATTTATTTCACTTTAGAATGTGATCTCAAAGTGCAGCCATTTTCCTACCGATGTCTTCAGCTTATCTTACTAATATGACTGAATAGTACTCCATTGTATAAAAAACCCACATCTTCTTTACCCATTCACCAGTTGATGGACATTTGGGTTGTTTCCGAGATTTAGCCATTACACTGTGCTTGCATAAACATGGGTGTGCATAAATCACTGTGACATGATGTTTTTAATTCTTTTGGGAAGATACCAAGAAGAGGATATCTGGGTTGAATGGAACCTCTCATTCTAGTTTTTTGAGGAATCTCCACATTGATTTCCACAGTGGTTGCACCAGTCTACACTCCCACCAACAGTGGAAAAGAATTCTTTTTCCTTACAGTTCTGCCACATTTATTATTGGTTGGTTTCTTTTTTTTTTTAAAGAGAACAAAACAAAAGAGGACAGATATAAGCAGATCAGAACAGAACTATGTAAGCAACACAGCACTTCACAACCAGACAATTGGATATTAACAGTAGCTATAATAATGTCTCTTTCTTTGAAACAGTTGAACTTAGCTTTACATACAATAATGTCAAACGTAACAAAATAGAATAAAACCACTAAAGAGAATGAAAGTATTTCAAGGCATTCTGAACCACATAACTGAAGATGAACAATGGCTACTATATTATCTCATTTTCCATAAAAAATTTGTTTATACTATCATACATATTAAAATCCAATAAGACACAATGTGATAGAACCAATGGTAATAGAAAAACAAGAGCATGGTAGGACTTCAGAGCAAGATGATATCAAATCAACAATGGCTGCCATATTGTCTTTTCTTCAAAGTAACTAGCCATACCATCTCATATACTAAGATCAAACAAAACAGACCATTTCAACCAGTGAATAAAAACATAAGACTTTAAAGCAATATAATGGTGAATCTTGATTACCATAAAATCTTCTGTACTCTTACCATTTGTTACACTAGGGAGCCTATACTGTATTTATACCTGTGAGTTTCATTTAGTTCAATTATGAGTATGGATTCAAGTTACATCCATTTATTTATAAATCTCTCAATGTGATCATTCTTTATAGCTGAGTAGTACTCCATTGTATAAAAGTACCACAATTTTTTTATCCCTTCCTTGGTTGATGGGCACTTAGGTTTTTTCTAAGATCTGGCTATTACAAATTGTGCCGCTATAAACATGGGTGCACATATATCACTGTGGTAAGATGTTTTCAGTTCTTCTGGGAATATGCCTAAGAGTGGAATAGCTGGGTCAAATGGGACCTCCAACCCCAGCTTTCTGAGGAATCTCCAGACTGACCTCCACAGTAGTTACACCAGTCTACACTCCCACCAACAATGCAGAAGAGTTCCTTTTTCCCCACAGCCTCTCCAGCATTTGTTGTTGGTAGTTTTGTTGATCCTGGCCATTCTTTCTGGAGTGAGATGAAATCTCAGTGTGGTTTCAATTTGCGTTTCTCTAATGAGATTGGTTGATTTCTTGATAATCACCATTCTTTGCAAAAGGATTCTTGAATCTTAAGAAAAGCTAATTTTCTTTTCTGAAGACATACTGAAAAATTGTCTTTTCTTAACTAAGCAATTCAATTAAGATTAATTTCAATCCCAATACCAATAAGATTTTGGAAGAGGAATGTATTGGTAATGAAAGGAATTTTGTAACATTCATCCTTGAGAATAAAGGTTGACAACAAGAGCTCTGAAGAACTAATTGTTAATAAGATACATTCAGTTTGAACAATAATTAACCATTGTGGAACTAGTGTAGAGATTGAAAAAAGAACAATGCAAAAAAAATTAATTTTAGGAAAAAGATATAGTTGAGATGAAAATCTTTAATAAATGAAATATCCACTATGTTGTTGAAAAAACACTCAGTCAAAATGACAGTGATTAGGTAACTGTTTCAGAATATAACAATAAGTTTGTATTTGTTTCACAATGCCTGAAATATTGCTGCCTTGACATCAAGAATAATGAATAAAACACCTTGAAGCTACAAACATGTTCAAGCAGAAATAAAGTTGATAAATATAGCTGAGGAAACACAAACTATTTTAATTTGTGAGTCAGAAAGAGTGCAAAATGCTTAAAAATCAATAATGAGTGAAGTCACATATGAAAAAGAGTTAGGACTCTAGAGACTTTAGATATCTTCAAAAATGACACAATAAATCTACAAGATAAGCAGCAATCTGAGGAAAATAAAGCAACAATCTGACCTATACTATTAACTTTTTTGTCCGTGCTGGAAATAGAATCCAGGTCCTTGAGCATGGAAGACAAGAACTCTATCACTGAGCCTAGAGCTAGCATTTTATGGAATTTCATCCACTCTCCAGAAGAACACATTGCTACAAACACTATATAAGGCTGATTTACAAAAGAGTGAATCTAAATAAATATATGAAAATAGCAAAAGTAATCAAACAAATGCAAGAATGCCACATTTCACCCAGGAAATTAACAAAAATAATTTAATGTACAGGTGTTTAAATGTAAAGAAGGGCTTAGTTGTTCTGGGATCTAATTTTTCTGAAAGATCCTGACATAAATGTTCTATGTTTTGGACTAAAAACCCTTAACATCGTGAAATTATTTTTCTTTCTTTGAGGAAAAAGTCATGAGGTGAACCATTATGATTATTGATTGAATTTTATCAAGATACTTGTTTTTCTAGTCAGAAAACTGATCTCCTCTCATAAGCAAGTAACAGTGTGGAGTTTAAGATATTTCGCTGCCAGGAAAATCCAGACCAGTGGAAGTAGAGGAATTTCCTTCCCCACCAAGAAGAATATTTGCTGAGGTCCTCCAGAAAATAAACAAATAAAGATAATGTCTCAGCAGAGACAATGAAGAGGATCCAGCAGCCCCCGTAACTATGTACATGTGATCCTCCTGCTTCTGCAGCCACAGGACTTAGACATGACCTGCGGCCAGCATGAAGCTCAGACTGCCTAAATCTGTAAATCTTTAAATTTACTGAGCTTATTTTTTCCCTCACTATCTGAATCTGTTGGTCTGTGACAAGCCAGCCTGGCAGTTGACACCACACAGCCCTTTGGAAATGCACCACTATCTGACACCAGGTAAACATCAAGTTATCAGAGTCAGGGGTGTCAGTAAGCTGCTAGGCACGGAAATGAATTGCATATATGGATTTCAATTATCAAACCCGCGCCACATTCACTCACTCTTCATTTACATTAACAACATTCCATGGACACCCAAGAGTGTTCCAGGAAAGATTAATAATGTAGACATCATGCTTGGAAACCTCATGGTTCAGCAGGAGATGTAACAAATATGATGTCAAAATAAATAATTTTAGTGAAATATGATAAAAGATGCAAAATTAAAAGTACATGCAAAGAACATAACTGTTTTCAATACTACCTGTAATGCTTATGGCAGAGACAGACCATTACAACCAAATTGGCTCATAAACCTTATACACACCATCTGATAAAGGAAATATGAATAGTAAAAGATCAAATGTTTTTAAAGATTAAAAAGAAAAGTAAGGAAGATTGAGCATGTTTCACCATAAATTAAAATAAATTCTGAATTTTTTTTTTTAGTAAAATGTTAAACCAAGAAAGAAAAACAATCAAGGAAGTGTGGTTAAGTGCTTATTTGAACTCTGAACAGAGAAGGGCATTGCTGAAAATTAAAGGACAAAATTACATCAATATGATCTATTGCAAAAAAATATAATTTTCTTCATGTTAGGAAATCATAAGCAAACTTAATGAGGATGGGCACCTAGGAAAGTCCATCTACATCAATGAAGCTTTATTCCTTTTTAGAAACTCATTTTACAGAAATTATCTGAAGTATGATATGCACACTGACCTTGGAATTGTATTTCATAGCAAGTTTAAATTCCACTTAAAATCCAATAGAGCAAAGAAAAAACCAACAGAGGTAAATTAGTTTAAGTAGAAAATTATACAACCATTCATACTTAAGTTTATGGTGAGGTCTATGAGTGATTTAAATATATAGTATTTTAATGAAATTTGTGTGGTCTGACATTCCACATATAAAGGACACACCAATTCCCAGGAAGAGTTTCAGGTTCAGATGCTATGTAAGGCACATCCCTATTCTGGTATTTCCTTGTCTAAACATATTGTTTGAATAAACAGTCCATAATGTGAAAATGGAAACAGTAGGGAAATCTCTCGTGTGTTTTTGTTGTCATGGCACGAAAGAACAATTACCTGGACAGCTTAATTGGCCCTTTCCTCTACCCTTTGGAAAGTATTTAAGGGATCCACTGGTGGGAGCAGGTTTACTTATCATAGAGGGCCAGTGACACATAGAGGGCCAGTAGACAAAGCAGAGGAGAAAGACTCTCTTACAAGAAAGTTCCTTGGAAGACTGTTGACAATAAGTGTGCAATGCACTTCCCTGGGAAGTAGGGTTTGGGGGTCTGGGTCAAGTGTATACAAGTGGGTTTCCCATGTTTCTGTGGGCTAAGTAGTCATCAATGGTCCAACTTCCTCACATACATCTGGGTGAGACCTGTGGGCAGCAGCAACACAGGTGGCTTGGTGAACTGACTCTTGCCTTGGGAACCTCCCTTCTCCACGTTTCCTCAAGCTTCCTGTTCACAGGCTAACCATCCTCTCTCCATGCCTGCAGTGTGCTCAGATCTCAGGTTCTTTTTACTTAGACGGAAATATTTCCCCTATTGAATTTTTATGCAAAAACATGCAGGTAAGTGAATATCTTGAATTTAGGAATTGGCCATTGTCTGATGTAGTATTGGGTATGGAACTCTTGGGGATACTCCTACCTCAGCCTCCGAAGTGCTGAGACTACAGACAAGCACTACCACACCAAGAAGCATGTGAAATATTTCAATCATATATATCTCCATTATTATCCTCACTCTGTTCACCCTTACTCCTTCCATCTTATCTAACAATACTCTGTTTTACTTTCATTTAACCTATTTTCTTTCAAACTCTACAGATTTGGGAAAATGTGCTACTTGTCTTTCTGAGTGGGGCTTATTTTGCTTACAATGATACATCTCTGATTCCATTCATTTTCTTGCAAATGGCATAATTTCACTCTTTGTAAAGGCTGAATAATACTCCCCTTTGTATATGCACCACATTTTATTTATCCTTGCATCTGTTGATGGGAACCTAGGCTGGTTTTCTATTTTGGCTACTGTGTATTATGCCACAATAAACATGAGTGTGCAGATATCTCTACAGCATTCTGACTATAAGTCTTTTGGGTGTGTACTGATGAATGGATCAGTTCTATTTTTTTCAGGAACATTCATAATCTTAGATGTCATTGCTACATTAATGGATATCAATGAATTACATTTCCTTGTATTGCTCTCCTCTGTAGTTACCCCTTCCTTGCTCATGGGACTCGATTTGGCCAGGGAAACAACAGCAAATTCAGTACAAGCAGTGGTTTGATGAGTTCTCGCTGTTGCAGCTTGGTCTCTTAGGCACCTGAGGTCATGTGTGGAATCCACCTTGGAAGACTCAGTGGAGAGAGAGTTGTAGCCACTGTAGCCATTTTAGGCAAGGCCCAAAACAAGTGAGCCAGTTACCTTGGACAGCCCCAAATGACATGCTGCATGGACATCTGAGTACACTGTGATGACAACAGGGACCCAAGCCAGGGCAGTTGGCTGACCACTCAGATGATGTAGAGAATCATGAAAATGGTAATTCACAGATGTTCTCAGCAAAACAGTTTGAGCTGACTTTATGCATTTTGGTATTAAAGATTTTTTTTTACAAAAATTTATTCTGGACCTAAAAGTGTGATTTAACTCTAATGGAAAAACTCCTAAGAATAGAATAAGAACAATGAGATTCTTACTGTACAATAAAAACATTTGAGGGCTGTGGGAGTTGAAAAAAGGAGCTCAGTATTCTTACCAGAGAGGAAAGAAAACAGGTTCTACTCTGTACAATATCTGTGTCTCACACTGCATCAAACCATGTACTTCTTTTGCTTTCTTTTCTGATAAGCAGTAGTGATCTGGGGTTTGCCACTGAAGAGAAATGAATGTAAACTATTACGCACAAAGGATTTAAGGCTTTATTTAAGAAGTGTACCATTTTATTATACTAACAGAAAGAAACAATGGGTGGAGTCTTGGTTCTGAAAACATTTTGTCTGCCATGAATTTCTACGGTAAAAAACGTCCAAGGAGTGATAGTTTTGCCCCTCGACATGGCAGTTTGTGTTGCTGTCATTGGCACCCTTCTGACGTCACAGGTGAGCCCATGGTACGGGTGCGGCTTTAGTCGCAGGTTCACAGCCCGGAAATTCAGGGTAGGCGCCATGTTTATTGTGGCTCCCAGACATAGGCTTGGTGTTGAATGGATAATAGGCAGTACAAATAGGGCACAAAAGGAATTAAATAAAAATAGCTGAAGGGAAGTATGGCCTACTTTTTCAGTGCCATAGCCTTTCTTTGCTCCAGGGACAAGGTGCTTTACGTCACCATGCTCACCATCTAAGTATTTTCATTTTCTCTTGTTCGGTGAACTGGAAAAAGTGTATTATAATGTGCACTTTACTTTTGTTTCTTTTTCATTAAAATATCTCTTTTTTTTTTTTGCTTAAAAAACTATGAAGGAGACAAAACAACCTCAAAACATTCCCTAAAAATCTCAAAAAAAAAAAAATCATCCTAGAGCTTCAGGATCTCCAGGACACAGGTCTTCTGAGAAGGGACATGGAAAATTATACTTCAGTCGTGCTTCCAAATAATATTTTGTTTAACTTATTAAAATATAAGTTTATTATCAATTCTACTGATGGAATTTTTCTACATCATTTGAATATATGTATAAATATGATTCATTCACTCTGTAAGTATAGTCTGGATTTTGGTGGGGTCTTATCGGTAAGTTGATCGATGATACCTAGACAGTACAATTTCCTCTCTCCAGATCCTTAGGGAATCTTCTTTGCATGTTAAAATCACATTGAAAATGCAGAGTATAAGATCATGAGTTCACCAGTGTGTTCTCCTGCCATGACTGTAGCTCTTTTAAGCATCAAGAAATGTCTTGAAAGCAAGGAGAAAGACTATCTGATTTTGTTATCTGAAGGCCCAGAGAAAGTAGAACAATGGAGGGATGGAGTGTAGGCCCAGAGTACTAGTGCTGGGATCTACGTGTTTCCTGGAGGTTGTGGTCCTAATATTGTTACTTTTATTGAAAAATTAGGGTTATCTCTTTTATAGCTTTAATTAGCAGCAACTGAGCAAGCTATTTCTTCCCAAGTCAATAAAAAGTGTAGTAAAAGTCCCTTTTTATTCTCTTTTATGTATTGATCACAAAAATCCTTCTTGAAGGCATAGATAGGAGAATCATTTCAATGACCTAGTGTAGAAAAAATGAGAGGATGTTTACCAGTTACGTGTTATATAATTTACTAATAAAATATCATTATAAGTAATTAGAAAATGTGATTTAGGATTGATAGATGGCACATAAACTGGAAGATTAAAATTGAACAAAAGGAGATACTGTAAATGACTTCATAACACAGATGACTTTATTCAAGGGAGAAACTTTCAATGAGTTATTTTGGGTTGCATGATAATCAACTTCGCAATGCAAAACCATTATAATACCTCACATTATGTATTAAATAGCCTAGAAATATTAAATGTAAATATAAAAACTAAAGTAAACCAGAAGAAAATTTAGGGAAGAGTCTTACTGGTTTGGTAAATAAACCTTTTTCAGCATAACACTTAGGCCAGAACCATAAATAAAAATTGACTATGTAAAAATAAGTAATCTGCATGGAAAAATGCAACTTCAACAATATTAGTAACAAATTATAAACTTGGAAAATAATTGTCAGGTATGAGAGGCCAGGAATTATGATTTTTTACATAGTCTTTACAAATCAATAATGCACAACCTTATAGGCAAATTTACAAAAGACATATGAACAAACTACTTTTATAGTATTAAAAAAGTCCATTTTTAACCTGAGTATCTTTCTGCAGATGTGAGATGCTCCAAGATAATGACTGGAGAAAGGATTAATACCACAATCACCAGGTTCATCCTTCTGGGGTTTTCAGAGTTTCCCAAGCTCAGGATCGTCCTATTTGTAGTTTTCTTGGGGAACCTACCTCTCAACAGTGGTGTGGAACCTGGGACTCATCATCCTGATTAGGACAGACTCCTGCTCACACACACCCATGTACTTCTTCCTCAGCCACTTGTCCTTCTTGGATTTTTGCTACGTTACCTCCACAACCCCCAAGATGCTCTCACACTTCTTCCAGAAGCCTAAACCCATCTCCTCTATGGGGTGCATCGCACAGTACTTCATCTTCTCCAGCCTGGGTCTCTCCGAGTGCTGTCTCCTGGCAGCTATGGCCTACGATCGCTATGTGGCCATTTGTAACCCCCTGCTCTACATGACCATTATGTCCCCCACCCTCTGTGTGTGGATGGTGGTCGGAGCTTACATGACCGGATTCTCTGGCTCCCTGATCCAACTTTGTGCTTTACTTCAGCTCAATTTCTGTGGGCCAAATGTTGTCAACCACTTCTTTTGTGACCTGCCTCAATTATTAGTCCTATCCTGCACTAAAACCTTTTTCCTGCAAACCACGAGGTTTGTGATTGCAGTGATTTTCGGTGTGACGTCTGTTTTAGTTATCATGGTCTCCTATGGTTACATTGTTGGTACCATCTTGAAGATTAGCTCAGTGGAAGGCAGATCCAAGGCCTTCAACACCTGTGCTTCTCACCTGACAGTGGTCACCCTGTTTTTTGGATCAGGACTTTTTGTCTATATGCATCCCATCTCTGGTAATTATCTAGGCTATGACAAGATGGCATCAGTGTTCTATACCATGGTGATTCCCATGTTGAACCCTTTGATTTATTGTCTGAGGAACAAGGAAATCAAAGATGCCTTTAAGAAATGGAAGAAGAAGTGAGTGTTTTCCCATTGTCACTGCTAATTAAAGGTCTGGTAGGCTACTAACCCTGCTGACTGCAAGCTGCTGTACTCCACAGGGTAAATGTGTGTAACACGATTCAGCCTCCCTGGCTCTGGGACAGGACCCATCCAATTCTCAGACCGGCTCAGCACCACGCAGATCTCATGGCTACTTTCAGCCTTGACAGATGACTCAGTTCTCCTTCACCAACCTCACAAAGCAGCTGACATGTCAATTTTTATAAAGTGGCAACCTTCAGTTCTTCAGTTTTGGGCCCTCATGCATTCTTTCCCAACTTCAGCCCGTAGGCCAAGGAGAATGGGGCTAAGCACGAAGTGAGTGATCTTTGTCAGGTACCATATCACAAGCCATTGAAGGATTACTTGTCTCAGACTTCAAGCCTTTGGGCTGCCTAGGCAAATTCCAACTGACTGCAGTGGGAATGTGGAAAGAAGTATAATTTTATTCTATTTTACTTTATTTTATTTTATTTTTTGAGATAGGGTCTTGCTATGTAGTTCAATCAGACCTTGAACTTACTAGGTAGCCCAGACTGGCCTGCAACTCACAGTGATCCTCCTGCCTCAGCCTCCTGAGTACTGGGATTATAGGTGTGTGCCACCAAGCCCAGCAAGAAGTATGTTAGATTTGATCCAAACTTTCTGCCAAGGCAATATATATCGGGACTTGGATTTCTAGTATTTTATTTTTTAAAACTTAAGGATCAATTGTTTGTAAATGAATGAACAAAGAGATTTCTGTGGGACAGTCTTTATCTTGGAAAACAGAAAGGCAAAATAATTTTTCAGATTACCATATTACTATGCATCAGAAAAGTTACCTTTTTTCTTCTTTTTTTTTGCTGTTTTGATTTTTCTTTTTGAGACAGAGTCTCACTGTATGGTTTATGGTGGTCTTGAATTCACTATGTAGCCCAGCCGGTTTCAAATCCATGCCACTCCTCCTGCCTCAGCCTCCTCAGTGTGGGGATTATAGGTGTGTGCTCCTATACCCAGTGTGGATAAGTCATTATGGAAGACTGGATAGTATAGCTGGTTGCTAAACAATGAAAGATTTTTCAGAAAATATTTTTTCAGAAAATAATTTGAAATACCTTTCTAAGAAAATTTCATTTCTTGCCTGTAGGAGGTACCAGTGAACTACGCCTCGGTATGGCAAGAAACTACAGGAAAACCCTGTTTCATGGAAGAGGAAGTCTCGGCGACTCTCGCAGGCTTTGTGCTGGGTGTCACACACCCTAATGGAGGCCTGTGGTTTCAATCCACATTAACAGTGCAGTCAGTGGAATCTTGAGCTGATTGCTTTAAAGCAGGGCCAGCTCGGATGTGCCCTCAAGTCCATACCAGTCAGAACCGAAGGCAAATCCTCTCCAGAGATTTTTTAAGAAATGATCTAAATCCAAAAAAAAAAAAACAAACTCCCAAATAACTTTCTAAAAAACATTAGGTTACACAAACCTCAAAATACACAAGGAAATGAGACCTCTACATGGTATGACAATGTCAGGCTTTGGAGACTTCAGTAAAAACAAGGATCTCAGTAAAGACATGCATCCGATGATATCTGTGTGTTAAAAAGAATTGAAAATAGAAAAAGAGAATAAGGGAATGGAGTTCCAGAGGATTTCTCCATCTGGCAGTAGGGTAATGTGAGAGTCAATCATTTTTGTCAGCCCAGCTGGATGAAGAGGCTCCTGGGAGATTAGTTCACAGTCTAGGTGTGTCTGCGGGGTGTTTGCAGAGACTGCTAATGGGTCAACCAGAAAACTGTTGGTGCGGGACCCATCCTGGCTGTAGATGGTGCTATTCAATAGATCTTTATTCAGATACAGTGAAAAGGAGAAGGAGGAGTTCAGCCTGCGTTTGGTGCTCAATTCCACATGAACTGCCGTGCCTCGTGGACATCAAATTCCAGGCCTTGCAGGAGACTTCTGGGCCTTCAGACTGGTCCTGGATTGCTGTGTCCTGGATTGCTCTGGCTGTGAGACTGCCAGCTCCATGGAGCCTCTGGCCCTGCAGTGCACAGACAGTCCTAGCAGACTCTACTGCCTTTAAACTTGTATTTTAGCTTCATGCAAATGAGGAATAAACTAAGCCCCAGATGAAGCAAAACCAGGCCATGCCGTGTAGGATTTCATGTTAATAGACGTTGAGAACAGAGGCCAGGACGGGTACCAACACACAGAAGATGTGAACATTAGGTACTGCAGATAGGGACTAATAAAACATAACTCAGTAAGGTCAGTTTTTTGGATAAAGGTAGAAACAGAACAGCAAGCAAAAAACAGTTGCAAGGTAGAGAGAATTGGAGCAACTGTGGATGGGTGTGGGGCTTCTTTGCTAAAAAGTTTTAAAACTAGACTATGGTAAAGGTTTCAAAACAGTGGAT
>PVLA01004907.1:39747-120870 GCA_004027455.1 Hydrochoerus hydrochaeris
GAAGGAAGGAAGGAAGGAAGGAAGGAAGGAAGGAAGGAGGGAGGGAGGGAGGGAGGGACGGAGGGAGGGAGGGAGGGAGGGGAAGGCATGCAGGAAAAGGGGGAGGAAAAGGGTCTGAATTTGTGTTGGAGCAAAAGTGATATTTTTAGGTAGGCATAACTTTTGAGGTAGCAAAAATTTGTTAGTGATGTGGCAAAGAAAGGGAAAAAGAAGTAATTGGAGGAAGTTAAAAATTTTAAAATAAAATAAAATAATCTGCACTGTATTCTATTTCTCCCTGCTCGATTGTCTAGTTCTGAGTAAATCATTATACACAAAAGGTGCTGTTTCCTTTCCCAGCAGCAGAGGGCGCAGTGCCAAACCTCAGGCTGGGATACACCCTATCTGGCTAGTGATGCCAGGACCTCCCCCCTGCCCCGCTGATGTGCTGTGCTGTGTTCCAAATGTTCCCACTCCCTGACCAGACACATCCTGGCTTGGGATGGAGATGGTTGAGGAAGGGGAAGGGGGGCAGCCCTTCTGTGTAGGCCACAGGCTTGCTTGACATAGTCATTGCTCTGTACATCTAGGACAGTCTGGCTTATAGCATTTTAGAGACTGTGGACTGTCAGGAACGCGGGACCCAGCTGCGAGTCAGTCCTCAGCCACTGCCTGGGGAGAGGCAGTGGTCTCTGTCTTCTCCCTCAGCCAAATGGCAAAGCCAGCAGAGAGGTCCACGCCGAGATCTTTCAGGACGGCAATGCTCCCCAGAGCTGGGGCTGGTGATGTGCAGTCCAGATCCCTGCGTGTGTGCAACACCTTCAAGTGTGTGTGTCCATGCACACGTGATCTGCACGGCAGCTTCACTGTCTGCTCTTCACCTAGTGGGAGAAAGAGGCAGAAGCTGACACCCCTTTATCCCCACTGAAGGTGACTTCGCAGAGGAGCCCCAGATGAGGTGGATGCATGCCAGAGTCGCTGAGGGGACAGAATGTTAGCCCCCCAGCAGGGTGGTGCAGGCACCTTTGACTGTCAGTCACTTCTGCATTTCTCCCTGCAGATGCCTTGGCATGAGTGTCTGAGGGAGGGCGAATAAATCCCAGACTGCTCTGTCCCCAGAATTTCTCCTTGTTCTGAGGGTTCATGACCTGTTAGTCTCTTTAACTTTAGAGAAATATTTAAACATTCTGACTGTAAGAAAAGTTCCTCCTTGAAGTAAGCAACAAGCTCTTGCCAATCGATTTTCAATCTATTAGTTCCCATCTGCAAAAGTGACATTAAAATGATTTTGCTTCCTAGTTTACAAGATGAAAAAAAAAAGGGTGTCATGCTGTTTGAGGTCAGCATGAAACAACCTCAACCTCCTTTCCTGCCCTGTTCAGGAGGAAAACCAAAGGCAGAGAGAGAAGCTGAGCCAGCAGGGGAGAGGACACGTCCCTGGCTTCAAACCTCTCAACCTACCTTAATTTATTCGGCGGCAATAGGAAACTGATAATCCTCAGGCACACTGTATTTTGCTTCTCTGTAAAAGGATGCCCTCCAAACTGCCTAGCTAATATCCTGGGAAAGCCGGGGGGAGGCTCTGTCTCTGTTTCATTGAGGAGGCAGTCACTGAACAGCTACTGATTGCAGGGCACTGTCCTAGGCACTCACTGAAAAGTGAATGATGAGCAAGTCCAGTCTCAGAGACACAATCAACACAGTTCTCTGGGAGTCAGAGAGTGGCGAGGGGTCGTGGTGAGGGCAAACAATGAGCGCTCAGCAGAGAGACGTCGTGTCTGGTCCAGGGTATGAGAAAGTTCGGGAGAGCCTGACAGGGACTCGCCAAGAGCCTCGGGAGGGATTTTGTGCAGCAGTAATGTCCCTGTGGGAAGAAAAGACACATTTATGAGGTATGATAAAAAACAATTTCCACTAAAGGTTAATTTTTTTAAAATTCATTACTCTAAAAGACACACAGCCATTACAGCCCCCCAACCCTCCCCTCACTTGGACCATGCTGATCCTCTTTCTTGCCACTTTTCTGAAGCAGCTCTGGAGTCCTCTGTCATGAGCATCTTGTCACACTGTCCAGGCTTACTTGATGTCCTGGATCCATTGACATTGTCTACCTTTCAGCTTCAGTTTGATGTGGGGGAAAGTCCGGAAGTTGCAGGGTACCAGATCTTATGAATAAGGGCAGGAGGACACTCTGGAAGGCTTTTACCAGTCTGCTTTTCCCCTGGGTGGCCCTTTGCAGCAGCATTTGCTGTTTTGTTTTGTTTTTTAATCACACTTTGCAAAGGCACTCAGAATAAATGACTCCAGAACTGGAGTCATTTCAGAAAGCAGCAAAAAGGATGTGATGAGTGTGTTCAACGTGAAGGGAGGATTTTGAAGGGGATTCCTGGCAATGAGTCCTTTACTATAATACATCTTTTAAAAAATGTAAACATTCACTGTATGTTTTGGTCACACCTCATCAGTAGCTAAGCCCACAGCCTGACAATGCTTTCAGGTTTCACTATAAAACAGAAGAAAATGTGAGGGTTACTGGTAGGAATCGCTTAGGGCAGAGATCTCAATTTCAGGAATTTGGAAAGGTCTAAAGAGTAAAAGTCACAAAATCAGAAATAGATTCACTGAGAGCTGCAAAAAGGACAACGGGAAGTTTTTGGCAGTGAGAAATTTTAGAATTTGAGGTTTTGGATGTAAGCATTTTCTCCTCGTGCTGAGTCATGTGACGTAGGGTAGCGCAGGGTTCTCAGCTGGCAGAGAAAGGTCAAAATCATACACAGCCAGAGGCTCTGGAAAAGCATCAACCCAGAGCCATCAGCTATATCTCTCTGGTTGCCATGTATCACACCCAGGGCCCCTAAACACAGGAGGGCTAAGGAAGTGGAGCCTGAGAAGCTAGTACAGGACCCAACCATCGCAGTGCGGGAAACTCAGTCCAGAAGTGTTTGCTGCATTATTGAGCTTGGATCAGCTGGTAACAAGATGTCACCCCAGTCATACCTAGCTGTGCACGTTTGCTTCTGCACTGATTTTCCCAACCAGCTTGGGAAGGCTGATGATGTCTTGAGATTTTAATAAAAAATACAACATGAGCAGTGTCCAGAAAAAAAAAAAAAGC
Source organism: Hydrochoerus hydrochaeris (assembly GCA_004027455.1). Classification (NCBI taxonomy): domain Eukaryota; kingdom Metazoa; phylum Chordata; class Mammalia; order Rodentia; family Hydrochaeridae; genus Hydrochoerus; species Hydrochoerus hydrochaeris. The sequence goes on from PVLA01004907.1 coordinate 42,842, forward strand.
TCTTATTAGGGTTTTTCTCTTTCTCTCTGTCCTAACTGACAAAGAGAATTTCGAGACTAACTTCATATTTCAGTGCTAATTAATAATTCAGTAAAAAGGATATGTTTGACAACCTACATCTGCCCTCTGCTTTCTCCCCCTCCCGCTTCCCCAGAGCATCCGCATCCAGCATCCATGCAGACAGAAGGGTCTTTCATGAGCCTAGAATTCCCTGGCTCCGGCTGGCGGCCTCCGCTCCAGCTCCATCTGGGCTCCAGCTGTGCGGCCCTCTGCAGAGATGTTGATCGGCCTTTCCTCGCCTTGGCGCAGACCCCTGTCCCTGAAGTTGCGCCCAGCCAGCAAGATGCTCCTGACCTGATCCAGCAAGTCCAGGGTGGTGACACTTTTCCTCAGTCACATCGTTCCCAGCTCTATTTTAAGGGACAATGGAGCATTGTAATGCCTGAGAGAGGATCAGATGCGTGGTTCCCAGCAAACTCTGCACCCTCGCGTGGTGTCCCTCCTCCCAGAAAGCTTTTATTTATTTATTTTTTAAGGAATATTGTTTAAAGAGAGCTTTAGGGTGGCCTCTCTCAGCAGGAGATTTCCCAGCACTGCAGCTTCCCAGAAGAGATGCTGCCCCTCCCGGAGCCTGGAGCGGGATGAAAGGAGGAACACTCAGCCAGCACCCTGTGTGGACAGCCACAGCCGCTGGACAGATGTGGCCGGGATCTTCTGTTCTAGGTTTTGCCACCCTGGTTTACAGATATATTCAAAGGCTGAGAGGAAAAAAAAAAGATTGGAGAGAACACTTTCTCCCATTTACCCTGGACCCAGCAATCATAAATAAACTTTTATAGTTCTTTCCAGTGAGCAAAACCGGCTACTTATGAGACGAAACAAAGCCAGCTGTGAGCAGAAGTGCAGCGGCCTGTGACGCCGTGCTCTGTGCCCCTTCCCCCTGCGCTGAGTCCCCATCGCACCCTGAAGCCGGCCCCAGCCTCCAGCTACTCCGGCCTTGGTTCTACCATGAGCAGCTCTTTCCTGACCTCTGCTTCTGTCTCCCGATGCATTTGTCCCCCTTTCCTCTGCCTTGGCAATTCCTTCACGTGAGGCTGACCACTGCGGCCGTGCCCGCCCTTCTTCTGCTGCTGAAATGGCCTGTCACTTTCTTCGTGCCTCATCCCATTCCGGATGTCTCAGTTGGAGATCGCTGCTCCCTCCAGCCATTGTGATGGCAGTGGCAGAGAAGGCCCTGCCTCCTTTCATCTTGCCACGTCCAGCCACCTTTAGTTCATGTTTCTCTCTTCTGCTTTCCCCAAACATCACAGGGTGGCAATGGCCACAAAGAGCAGGATGAGGGATGTCGGGCCAGACACAGTGTGGCTGGCTCTGTCAACTCAGCTCCATCAGTGGCCAGAACTGTCCCCGGGAAGGCCTAAGCCCAGAGTCTGAAGGAAAAATGTTGAGCTGGAAAATCATGGCAGACCACAAGCCGTAAGCTTTCTGACCTCCCGTCCCCAAACTGTGTAGTGATGGAGCTAGCATGAAAAAAGGGCCTCACTGATTCTGTTCACAGTGTTTCAAGTAGCCATGAAAAAGTGTGTGTGTGTGTGTGTGTGTGTGTGTGTGTGTGTGTGTGTCTGTTGGAGTAGAACCCAAAAAGCCTTTGCACAGAACTACACTCACAGCCCGTCCTGCCTCAGCCTCCCAGAGAGGTTACAATGCCGAATTACAGATGTGCACCATCATTCCTGGCTGAAAGTCTTTGTTGAAGGAGAGAGGAAGGGAGGCAGAAATTATAAAATGCCAGGCTTCCAGGGCTCCATCCTTCATACTGCTCACCCTGCAAAAAGGAATTAGAAACCAAAGGTTGTTTGGGGTCGGGTTTCTGTTTAGGAAGGAAGATTTAACTGCATACAAACTGCTTCATCTGCCAGATGACCCTGGCCCCAGGATCATGTCTGGGAGAGCCCAGAGCCACGGTGGAAGGTCAAGAGCTGGGAATGGGAGGAGGGGATGGTTTGCTTGGTTTCACAGTGAGTGACTCTGGCCTGGCAAGAGAAAGACTAGTGTGACTGGGGGCGGAGCTGGGGACGGCAGCAGACTTTCCTCATCTGATGCAACTTGAAGAGCTGCCAGCATCCATGGGGTGTGGCCACTGTCTTTCACAGCCCCAAGAAGAAGCCACCGTGTCCTGTGGGTTGACAAAGTGGTCTATCTTTACCTCTAATACCAACCAACTGTAAAAATATTGATCTCTTTTGTCTTTAATTTTTTTATCTGAAATGAAGAAAGTCTAGACTAGCTGAGTTTTAGATCTGATATTTTATCATTTTAATATTTTAGATATATTCTTAGAAGTCTTTGGACATCTATCCAGGACTTAAAATAGGTCCAACCCAGTTATTTTAGGATAAGAGTAAGTTTATGGTGTTCTATATAATAGCTATTTGATAACAGTTTAAACCAGTGAATACAATATTCATTGGGCATCTGGATATGCCAGACGCTCTAATAGAAGAGGGAAAAGTGATCGATGTAAGCAACAGATTTCTTTTCCTCATGTCGGTCTTTACAGGTTTCCTTCACCATGCCCTACAAAAACATTTGAGCTACTAATAGACCCTACACCTGATGATGCATCACTTGTTTGGGATTTGTAATAGTAGAGCCTCCTTCCTCTTTATCTGTTAAAATGTGTAGACGTGTCAATAGTGATGACAGATTATAATCTTGTTCGGAATTCAGGAGGTGGACAGGAAATGAGTACATATCGCCATTATAAGGAAAGATAGTATATGTCATGTAATCAGCTCCATATCTTTATATGCAGATGACTCAGATTGAATTGATCTGATTATCTGTGTAGTAAATTAAAAAAAATAATTGACAGTTAACAGTAATCACACTCTAAAAATATAATAGGATAAACATTACAGATATGTGGTTGAGGCAGAAAAGAATCCTGACGAATCTTGCTAAAACGTGTCTTAGATACTAACTGCCAATATGCAGAAATGAGGGAGGAGGGCATTGCTAGTTTCTTGGCCTTAAATGCAGTTTCTATTTTTTATACTGCTAACCTCAAGCATGTATTAGTTTCTAAATGTACCTGTTTTGAGTCAAAAAGTCATTAATTTTCTTTTGTGGCTTTGGGAGGAAATTTTCTGTCTTTCTTATCAGTTATCTTTCACTCCCAGTCATCTTTTATACTACTTTCACACATCTATCACTCTCTTGGTTGTTTTATGGTGTTATTTTTATCATACATTTTTTTCAGTTGCCACATATTTAATAACTAGTTCTTTCTTTACAAAAAAAGGAACAGAATTTTAAAACAAACAAACAAAAAATAAAATGTTCATGTTTTCCCTCTGGCTAATTGGAGAAAGGTCAAACTCCTTAACATGGAACTAATTCAACAAATATTTGTTGAGCATCTACTATGTGCTGGGTGAGTTTAGGTGGCTAAGAATGCTTCAGTGAGGAAAAAGCTCTGTGCCTGTTGGCCTGGAAATCTGGTGATCCAGCATGAGGCCAGAGAAGAGGCCTGAGGCCCCGCCATGTAAGGGCAGGAGTGGAGTGAGCACCAGTGAACCAACACCCTGAGCCTCTTTGCTACTCTGGAAACAACAGATGGGAGGAACTCAGCTGCTTGCCCAACCCGCTACAGCATGGGATGGGCATCCAGTGCAGGAAACTTCAGGGACCAGAAAGGGGACGATTCAGAAGAACACAGGAAAATGTTAAGACGAAGGAGCAAAATAAAATCTCAGACCCCCAGCCCACAAAGAACAGGTTCAGGAGACACAGACGCAGTAGAAATTGGAAGTTACAGACCTGAAATTTCTGAAAAGATAACAACTGAAGTAAAGAAGCAACATAGTTCTTGTACTGTTAGGCTAATTTTATATGTCTGATAGTCTGTGATAGGTCCCCCAACCAGGATTCATCCAGTCATCATGGTGACCGTTCAGTGCTGAATTATCATGGTACCTAGCTCCTTCTTCCCAGAAACCCCTGTGGTTTCTGCTTCCCAGAAGTCTTTGCCAAAGCCCAAGCACACCAAAAATAACCCAGTCCCCTTCAACCTCACCAAATTAGGCAGCTTACGTCAGCTGCCCAACACCCTCCCCCATCAGAGTGCATATAAGCCAACCCCACACCATTTGTCAGCAGAAAGCCAGAACAACCTGTGTTGTGGTGACTCCCTCCATGCCCTCATTAAACTTTTTCTATCTTGCTTCCTTTATCACCCATTTTCTCTGCACTGCTTTAGACTGAGTGGCAAAAATACTCAATCAGTCTGGACAGCTATTTTGAATATAAGAGCCATCATGGCAGACATTGTTGATTTCCTGTTATCTTTCCTGTTTTGAAGTCCTGTATCATTTTTATTGTTTTGTGATTTTGGTTTTATTCTCCTTTTAAAAAATTATAATACTTCAGTGAACAAAAGAGGCAAAAAAAAGTCCCTAAAAATAGTTTTTGTTAAGCTTATGTCCCGTGAAGGGAGAAAAATCAACAAGCGTGTGGGATCAAAATGCTTATACTTAAAAAATTTATCACAGTAAAAGACACACTGCCACGAACCCCTGAAAAACACTTCCCTGCACTTCAAACACACTTGTTCCCTGTCCTTGTCCCATTCCTGAAGCAGTTCTAGGAGTCCTCTTTTGTGAATGTCTTTCCTAGGAGAAATAAAAATACAGAGAATGCTGCTGTCTAATGGAATGACAGACTTGTAAAAACACAAAGATGTGTCCGCACTGGTTGTCCTATCAGATCTGGCACAGGGAGACATCTCAGACTTTTCTCAAAGTCAAAATGACTACAAAAGGTCAATGTTTTGTGTGGATTCAGGGAACTGAGACAGCCAGGACAGTACAACTGAAGCTACTCATGAAAGAGAACTTTAAGAACTGATTCAGAAAGTAGCAAGAACCATGGAGTAAGTCTATTTAAAGCGAGGGAGAAGATTTTGAGGAGAATTAACAGCAACAAATTTTTGACTGTAGCAAATTTTAAAATTTAAACATTCACTGTATTTTTTAATCACACCTTATATGTGCAGTGTTATAAATACTATTGCAAAAACAAAGATGTTTAAAGAAACAGAAGACCAGGAGTAGAAAGGACAAAGTTAAACATGAACATACTAATGTATGCAATTATATATATCACTTAAAAACTTAAATATATGCCAGTGTGCGTGAGAAATGAGCAAAACATCTTTGTCATCTTTGTTTTTAAAGATTTTTCATGATCTGTCTCCTCCCCACTGTCTCAAGCTCCTCTTCCTTTATCTTCCCCTAAACCTGTTCACCTTGCATTCCTGTCATGTAAATATTTCTTACTTCCTGCAAACTCTGCGTTCCCCTTGCACATGCTTTCCTTTGTTAACACAAGCCACTTCCCTACCCTCTCATGCACCATGTGTTCCTCCTGGTAATCCCTGGTAACTTCCTTAAACAGATCTTTCTGAAAATGTCACCTTCTGGGCCCAGATTCCAGGATGTGAATACCTTCTGATGGAGCTTGTCCTGTAGTGCTAATAGTTACCATTTTTTTTTCCATCTCATGCATTACACTGAGTATTCTGAACTTAGCCATGTTTCATTAACTCCTACATCACCAGAAGCTGGTTCTATCAAACACATAGCAAGAGATGATTGATCAGTTAATAGTATTTGCCTGTGAAGAGCGCCAGAACTTCTCAGTGTGCAGTCTTCTTATTCACCCCTCCTTTAGTCTCTAATGAGGATGTTGATTTTCCCCAGCTCTGTACTTAGTTCTACCATTTAAAAATCAGAGTGCTAAGAAACAAACCAACTTGTTGAGATGCTAAGAGTTGTGGTCAGAACAAACTATGATAGGGTACACAAAAGGCCTTTCCATGCGTTTTGAATTTTCACATATTTATTCTCATAAAAACTATAAGACACATAGTCTAAATCTCAGGCTGCAGATATAGCTCAGTGGTATACATGCCTTCCTGGCAAGCGTGAGGTCCTGAGTTCGATTCCAAGTACCAAAAACAAAACAGAGTCTACATCTTAGTGCAATGCTTGGAGCAATTGAAAAGGTATTTTAGCCCAAGTTCCATTAATAACTCCCTTTGGTACCAGGCAACATTGACTACAAAGTGATGATCTGGATAGTGTGAAAATGACAGTCTCCTCTGGGGGCTGTCACTTTTGTAAGAACATGTAATATGTGCTATAGAGAGGAATTGTGCACCAGAGACAGGACATTGGCTTTAATGTTCATCTTCTGACTGCGGGAGACTAGAATTCAACTGCTGAGTGCCATTGAGTGGAAGGGTAGACCTGTAAAAACACAGAGATGTGTCCTCACTGATTGCATCTATCAGATCTGGCACTGTGCGACTTTTTGGACTTTTCTCCAAGTCAAAATGACCATGAAAGGTCAACATTTTGTATGGATTCAGGAAACTGAGGAAGCCAGGACAGTGCAGCTAAAGACACTCATGAAAGAGAACTTTCAAAACTGCTCTGGAAAGTAGCTCGTTTTCCTTCCCCCAGGAATCTCTCTCTGGTGAACCTGAAGCAGCAGCTGACACATGGCTGTGGGAAGGAACATCAGCACAACGATGGCAGATTTATCCTTTTGGGGTTGTCAGAGCACCAGGAGCTGCAGGTCATCCTCTTTGCGGTGTTTCTGGAGGTCCACTCATGACTAACTCTCATAGTCCTGATTAGCCTAGATTCAAACCTCTGCTTCCCCGCTGTACTTCTTCCTTGGAAATTGTCCATGGATATCCCCTATACCTCCTCTGTCACCCCTAAAGTGCTCTCTGACTTCTGGGAGCAGAGGCCCATCCCCTTTGTGGGCCACGTGGATCAGATTTTCTTCTTCACTGGGATGGGAGGTGCTGAGTGCTGTCTTCTCGCAGCCATGGCTTATGAGCCGTGCGCTGCCGTCTCCAGCCCCTCCACATACTGCACCCCACCCTCATGCCTGACGTCTGTTTGGGGCTGGCCGTGGTGACATGCACTGCAGGATTCCTCACTGGATTGGCCCCAACCAGTTCTGTATTCCGGCTCCATTTCTGTGGGCTATGAGTCATGAACCTCTTTTGCCGTGCCCTGCCACCTCTGCTGACCCTGGCTCGCTCCCGTACCTTCCTTGGCCAAGTGGCAAACTTCCCTGTCGTGTTTGCCATGGGAGGGACATTGGCACTTGTTGTCTTGGTTTCCTACAGCTGCCTCCATTGCTGCCGTCATGGAAGGTCGGATGAAGGCTTTCAACACCTGCACCTCTCACCCGAGCACATCCTCATCCGTGGCTCCTGTCTCTCCTCTTTCCTCCATTCTGGGGCTAGCTTCTCAGGGGACCAATATAAGGCAGTGTCTGTGGTCTATGAAGCCATGATCCCCATCGTCTACAGTCTGCAGAATGAGGAGATCAAAGATGCACTGATAAAGCTAAAAGTGGGGAAGAAGCACACATGCCCACCCTGTGTTGTGACCCCTTAAATTTAAAAAAATCCTTCAGAGTTTTGTTAAATGTAAATGACAAGCAGTTGTTCAGAGCATCTGAGTTAGAAATGAACTATTTCAAGCAAGACCCTCGACCTACATGTCTGCTAGACAGGCGCAGTGCAGGTTTGTTTTCCCTTGCTTGTTTGTCATAGACTTCTAGGGTTTAAGTTTTAGTCACTTGTAAGATAAAATAGATATGCCGTCCCATGACATTCTGTAGCTGGAGGGCATCGAGTGCTGCTCCAAGGTACTGGGTCTTGGGGCCAGATAGGGCAGAGTCCTAGGCCCAGCGTGTTCACCAAACACCTCCTGCCAGCCCTCTTTCCATGTGAGATGAATATTCTGTTTCTCCTTCCTTGGATCCTTGTCTATCCACACACTGGTACTGAGCAGAAAAGCTGGCTCTGGCTTTGGAGGCAGAAAGATAAGTTCAGCAGTGGCTACGCAGAGGCAAAGGTTAGTAGGGCTCTTGTGAACTCTGCTCGAGAAGAGCCAGGGGTGACATGCATGCTGTCACTGAGTGCACTGGGGCCAGATATTACAGGTCAACACCCGAGGCTCCCAGGGTGAAGTTAGGTTAGAGGGAACAAAAAGCAGAGATAAGGGCAAGAGAGTTGGAAAAAATAGGTCATGAGGCCAGGCCCTTTCCTGCTGATTTCCCCCCAAGATGGGGTGTGAGCCCTTCAGTTTTTGGGGTGGAATCAGGAGGGAAGCTTCCTCGATTGCTGTTTCCGTGTCGGCTCCTGGAATGGTTGAACACTCTCAGGCAATATGGGTATTCAGCTTGCTCTCTCATGGTCCCCACTAGGCTTTCACTGTGTGCTCTGTCTCTCTCCCTGGATGTGACCAGCAGCTCTGCTGTGATTCAGACATCCTCATTTCCATCTTGGTGCATTCTCTTGGAAAGGTCCCTCTCTATGACATGGCCTGAAATAAAACAGCTAAGGAGCAAGTGTGCAGTTAAGATTGAAACTGTGCTTTGCATTTCGTCTAAATTTCCAAGGTACTTCTGGAGGAAAGGCCAACAGTTCTGAAGTCCTGTTTCTGGAAGGCTCTGCATTTAAACCAAGGTAATCTACAGCAAACAACACTAAACGTATCTACTTTGTCTGTAACTATTCTGCCTTCATTATTTTTGCAACACATGCTGATTTCATTTGATGTATTCTATGACCACGTGGGTTATGGGTATGACTTAGTTAACAGATTCCTTTGTAAATCTTCCCTATTAAACACCCAGTTTACACCAGCCCTGCCCTCCACTTTGGGGAAAGAATAAAAAGGAGTTTAGACAAAGATATTAGCAACTCAAGCAGAAAATGGTTAAACAAGAAAAATAATAATTCTCGTAGGTGCTTATAGGTGAAATAGAGGATTCTATAGGAACTCATGTTAACAGAAGAGGACAGAGCTGGGCTAAACTATGTGTTTAATCAACATTTGTTTAAGAAATGAATAAATAAATACAAGCTTAGTTGGCAGGTAGTTCAGAGATTACATGCCAAAGAAAGGAAATTAACACCTACTACATGGTTATAACATGCCAGATGTTGTGCCTAGCAGTTTTTTAAAACTTGGATTTCAATTCTGTAACATACATGCAATTCCTTGTTTTAAAAATATTGAAATCTATAGGTGAAGAAGTGTCTTCTTTAACTATAACCCTCAGTTTCAATGGATTTCTCATTCCACAAGAGGCAATGACTGTTACATGTTGGTGTGTACACTAACAGTTTTTCTGCAGACATTGTAGGAAACAGTATGGATGTTCCTCAAAAACAAACAAAAAAAGACCTACCATATGATCCAGCTTTTCCCCCACTTAGTATATACTCAAAGAGAATGAAAGCAGCGTATCACAGAGATGCAGGTACTCTGGTGTTTATCGCAGCACTATTCCCCAAAGCAAGACATGCACTGGAACAAAGCGTCCACTGAAAAGATGCGTGAATAAATAAAGTGTGGTGTATGTGCCCAGTGGACTCTCAGAACACTGTAGACAAGAATAAAACACTGTCATTTATAGCAATCCAGATGGAACTGGCGGATACAGTGTTAAGCAAAACAAGTCAAATAAGAAAAGATAAATATGGCATGTTCTTATCCATATGAAGAGGCTACAAAAGAGGTAGAGAGTACCACAGTAGTGGGTGCTAGAAGCTTTAAAGGCTTAGAGAAAGCAGAGCCAAAGAAGGTTAGATATAGAGGCTAAAATAGGAACAGTAAGTTCTTGTCTTCTGCAGGGTGACTGTGTTTTATAACAACTAGTTTTCTAATAGACACACTTTATATGGGACTATAAGAAAGCATTTCGGTGGTTCCCAACAAACAGGAATGGAAATGCTAATTACTCTGTTTTAATTGTTACACATTATATACAGATATCAAATTATCTTATATACCCCATAAGTATGTACAATTTCAAGGACATCAATTAAAGAAACAAGTAAATAGCATGAATTTAAAATAAGCCACTGGCTAGTTATATGAGGAGCTCTAGTAATCATTAAATAATTTTCAAATTACATAACATCTAGCATATAATCCCCCAACCCCTTACACAATGTCATCAACACAGTATTATACTTATTAAGAAAATCTATGGACAGATATAATCAATGGCATGTTACAAGAAAGATTTCTAAAATAAAAGTTACACATTTTTGCATATTTACATTCACATAGGGGCCAATTAAATGTATATAATACTGCTTTGTGTATCTTTTTGTATTTACATAAATGGTATCATGAGAAAGCTAACTCCACATTTTGCTTTTTCTCATTTAACATTATTTCTTGGTGTGTTGGTGCATATAGATCTAACCGTCTTTCTGATCGCTGTCATTTAATAACTGTGGCCTTAAGTTTATGCACCTGTCTAAGAGGATGTAGAACCCGTATTTGTAGACTGCATTTACAGAGCGCCTGACTTTTATTTTAAGATTCTGTCACCAGATGTGTATGCTTTGTGGCTTGATCAGTGAGATAAAATGTTTTAGAGGGACAGGTTTTATTTCCTTTTTATATTGCTGGTAAGTGAAATGTCATCTTTGAAAATGTCCATTTCTCCTCCAGAGGAGCCAAGGGCCTTATGTGCGGAGAAATCCTCCAGAGTTTGGTGTTCTGTAGAGCAAGGCAATTGTTACCCCTTCCAGAACAGGATATGAGATGGTTTTTATACTGGCTAAAACATACGCAACCAGAGAGGCCACCGGGTTCGGGGCTCTGTGGGGACACAGGGAGAGTCTAAAGTGAGGAAGGGAGCCGCCATCCTTCCGAAGCAGGCCCAGGCTGCTGTGACGCCCACATCGACCTGGGCAGCCTGCACCCCTGCCTGGCACTGCTGCTACAACCGGAGCCCCGCAGGAGGCCGCAGCACTTCAGGGTCTTCACTGTTCCCACAACTGCAGACAAAGTACAGGCAGGACCCACTCCCAAAAGGTTCCAAGTCATGGAAACCTACATCTTGGACCATTCCCTTAAAAACAAAGAACCTCCACAAAACATACCTGATGCAAGGCAGCCTGGGATGCAAAGTTCTTCACTCAGTGGTTATGGAATCTCTCCAGTGTCTAGGGAAATCTGGAGATGGGGTCATAGCAGAGAATACAGACACACAAGTGCAGTCACGTGGCAGTCCTAATTATAACACTGAGTGTCCGGTCTTTTGTACCAGAGATGAGGAAAGTAATGGAGACATTGTCCTTGCTGATCTGATAGAAAAATCAATTTGTCAAGTCACCAAGAAGCAAGCCCTCCCTGTGAATCGGAGCCTATGTGCTGGCCGATGGAGTGAGAGCCAGACGCCAGCCCCTTCAGGTATACAGGCTGGGAAACAAGAAGAGCCAACCCCTCACTCCCCACCACAGTAAGTGACCAGCTGATCCAGAAAAACATGGGCTGTGACAATAGCTATTGAGGTGGAATACAAGGTACTGCATGTAATGCTTAGCGTTTCACTGATTTTGCAGGACTAAAGCTGGTGGTCTGATCATCTGTCTATTCAGAGTATGGCAGTACAGAGTATAGTATCTGGTTTATTTTGATGGCTTTATTCTGTTTTGTTTTGCTTGGTTTTATTATATTTAAAATAAAAAATTTTAAAAACTGCGAAAATAAAGTGACAAAGGGAAAGAGGCCCAAGTCCAGGCAGGGTTGGAGATGTTCAGTTCAGGGAACTCAGCTTTATCAGCAGACTCCTCCATGTGATCTGGAAAGGGTAACAGGGAATCCAGAAGACAGCCTGTCAAACTTCCATGTGAATCTAACCCAGGGAAAGTCTCTATAGGCTTCCCTGACTAAATCCTATGGGGCTTAGCTAAACCAGGCCACGCCCCTGCCCGTCAGGTCCCCACTAATGGGCAACATGCAGTAAGAAGGGTCCTGCTAAAATTAGAGCTCTAACACCTAAGTTTTACTCTTCTTAGCTACAGATGGAAACAGCTTTATCTATCTCATCTGAGTCCCTCCACAATGTCTGCTTGACCAGTGGAAAGAGTTTCATTTTAAGATCCTTCCAAGAGATCATCTTATATACCTGTGTAATAAAAAGTGGCCTAGGTATCCACTGGAGGAAAATGAGATGTGGCCACCTCTCAGTTGTCAAAATAGAAACAAAACAACAACAACAACAACAAACCCCCACCATATTTCAATTATGTCTTTACTACAAGGAACAAGAAAAATGGTCAGAGATGCCTCACACTGAAAGCTTTCTGGCCGTCTCCCTGAGGTCCGCTCTGTACCCTAGGAGTCATCAGTCTTCTGCTGATGTTTCAGGGACCGCCATCCTGAGGCTCCCCTTCCTCTGCAGCCTGCTCAGTCAGCACTCTCGGGAGACAAAGCCCATCTCCTGAGTCCACTCACTGTTAGATCTAGGTCCACCTACCATGGGGCCTCAGGTTCACACACCAACTTAGACTCTCAGCCCAGAGAAGGTTGATTGTTCTAAGATAGTACTATATTAGTCTGCTTAAGATTTAAGCAAAAAGCTCCAAAAATTCAATTGGGCCACATGTGGATCATAGATGAACTTAAACTACTTTAACCTGATGTTACCCAAGGAGTTTTGTGCTCTACTAGGCCATGTGATAATTCTGGAAGAAGTCTTTTGAATGCATTGTGTTAAAGGAAATGATTGCATGGCTTTCATCTCAGTGGAATACTGCTGGGAGAGCATGAGTCGTTGCTAAGATGAGTCCAGAAGGATGGTAAACATGAAGACCAGGGATAGCCCGAGACGGTCCCATCGATAAACAACTCAATTCTCACTTCTCTGTAGTTCACCTCTCCCATTTTTCACTTTTGGATTTTGTAAAGAAAAAAACTAATAAAAAGCCAGAGAAAATTTTAATAGAGTCTCCATTCCTAGAGGCTGTTGTCCTCTGATCTCATAAATTTGTCTCTCATGTTTCCTTTTCATCCACTGCACCTCATTTTTGGGACCTGTCTCCTCATAAAAACCAATGTTTTGGTACCTGAATAGGGACCTGAGAATAAACAGTCTTTAAGATCTCAGTCAAGGACTCCAGTGCTAAGCAGACCAGAGAACAGACTGACAGGTAAGTAAGCCCCGTCTCTGGGTTTCAGTGAAAAATTCTCCATCTCACCAACAAGAATATATTTAGGTTCTAAAATCTTTGTTGAAGAGTTCAGGGATGAAAGTGAAACCACAGTCTTTCACTGAATTGTTTGCCTTAATAAGAAAACATTGCTATTGGTTTGAACCTAATAGGATATAATGTTTTAAATTTAAAGCAATGGAGATTGGTTAGGAAAGCTTTTGAAATGTGCTTCTCAGCAAGGGAACTCTATTCCTTTGTATGTTTGGTCTTTGTGTGATTTGATAACATTGGCTTTAAAACCCATGCAACCCAAATCAGAAAAGGAGATGTTGCCAAAAGGGAGAAATGTTAAGGGCAGAAACAGTTCCGAGTCTGAATCTGACAATAGTTTACCTGAGGAGATTTTACTGTTTCAGGGCCAGGGACCAATTACAGAGGATGAAGGGAGGTAGGGATCTTTTGGAAATCTTTCTGCTGTGCTGAAACCTACCTTACCACAGCCTGTTGATAAGCCAGGAGAATCCGACAATCCTTCTTCGCCATCTTTAGTGTCTCAAGCCTATCCTGTGGTACCATTAGCCCCAATATATGATAAATCTAACCCTTTTCTAGATCCACCTTAAATGACAGTAAAGCTTTAGTTATGTATCCGTCACCGTCACCTGAGTGCCAGAAGATCAACACAATCCCCAGGGTTACATTAGATTTTAACATAATCCATTACCTTTTAAAACTATTAAGAAATTAAAATATCCTTGTGTATCTTATGGAGTCAACTCTCCTTATACTGTGGAGTTGATTTTGGGATTGGCTCCATCTGAACATTTGATCCCCTGGGATTGGGAAATGATTGGCGAATGGTTCTTGGTTCTATAAATTCTTTCAGCTTAAAACTTGGTGGAGAGATGAGGCAGGATTGATGCCCACTTCAAGCATTCTAACCCTCCAGTCCATATTTCTGCTGATCAACTCACTGGTTCTGTGGACTGGTTTAGAATAAATTGACAGCTATACCATGATGCCGCTGCTATTATTCAGACAACGATGTCAGAAGATTGCTCTCCCTGGTCAGATGGTTCCATTGGCAGTCAAAGTAATCCAAAGTGCTAATGAACTTTATGTAGAATTCATAGCTAGATTAAAATAAGTTCTTCCATAAACAATGCCTCAACTGGATTTGAGGGACCTGTTATTACAAATGTTATCCTTTGACAATGCTAATTCAGAAAGTGTAACTGTCTTAAGGCCATTAAGATCTCAGGGTGTCACTTTACATAGCATAAAAAAGCCCATCAGGATATAGGATCAGAAAGTTTTAAGGCTGGATTATTCACAGGCACGTTAAAAGGGACTGGGTCATTCTCTTCAAAGACAATTAAATTCTTTAGATGAGGAAAGATCAGTCATATGAAAAATAAATGTAGGGTAGGAAAATCAAAATCAGGAAGCCAAACAAAACAGAAACCTACCATGAAGGAAACATTTTACCTTCCAAGGATGGCCAGAGATGCCGAAAGGAAAGAAACTGGCCCAATCAGTGCCAGTCAAAATATCATAAGGACAGCATTTGTTGACACTCGGGGAAACTATCAATCAGGCCAGTCCCAGGGCCCCATGACAAACAACATGGGGACTCATCAAGTCTTTCCTGTCAGCAATGGTTAAGACCACACTCCAGCACAGTCAAAAATCTCCTTGCCGGAGAGAAATAAAGATGGCCAACCAGTGAGCAACAAAATACAGAGCCTCCTGGGAGAAACAACTCATATGCCAGAATAAAACATCCTGGAGAGACCCAGACAGAGGAAGCAGGATCCTCTTGACACAGGAAGACATTAAAATGTAAAAAAGCTCATCAAATACTTTGGGACTACAACTGGAACAACTAAAAATTATGGGACACAGCATTTTTGCAGTGACCCGCCAAGTTTGCACTGGCCTGAATTTGCGCCAGCTTGAATCCTCACCTGGCCTGAATTTGCGCCACCAGAGCCACCCAAATTCATTCCCACTGCCACTCACAGGAAGCTCAGCAGCACTGAAGTCGGGGGTTGGTGAGCCCAACAGAGAGCGGAGCCGGTGAAGGGACCTTCATTAATCCATGGTCAGTACTGGGAATGAAACACCCCCACACAGGAAGGGTGCTACCAAATGGGCAACATGTTGGAATCAGGCAGGAAGAGCCTGAACTGGGAGTGACAGTGACTTCAGTTGGTTCCTCCCTCTCCAGAGCAGATTCATGGGATTTTCTTGGACTGGGCCACAGCCCTGGCCGAGACCCAATGAGACATTCCAAATCGATTCCCTGTGCCTAGCACACACTAACTGGGTGAAGGCCCCTGAAGTTTGGCTGGCCCAGTGGGGAGGGGCAGGTGTACGCAGCCACTGCTTACACCTCAGTGACAAGAGCAGTCAGGAGAGGGCAGAGGTCCCTCGCCAGCATGCTTCAGAGGAAACGTGGCCAACAGGGAAGGGGGCTGGGACCTGCACTGTAACCTGCGTGGAGGAAGCCAAGACCATGACAGGAGAGAGAGGCAGGAGGAGGCCCCCAGCCCAGAACACTGAGAGCCCTGATCCAGAAGAGGGAAAATCAAGGGAGACTAAGGGCCACAAACACACAACATCAGACATGGCTTCAATGGACATTAAGAGATATCCTTCAATGGACATTAAGAGATATCTTTGGGACCTTGTAAATGAGCTCAAAAATGAAATATTAAATCAGGTAAAGCAGGATATAAGTAGAGTAATAAAAGAAATGCTCTCAGGAAGCATCTCTTAGGAAGGTACAGATGGAAGAAATAAGGAATACAAAAAAAGGAGAGAAACATTCGATAAAGAATATAAAGAAAATATAGAATACATGAAGCAGATTCAAAGAGACTACCAGGAAATTAAAAACTCCATTGAAAGCTGGCAATACTCTTTAAAAGAAACTAAGGATAGACTATCAAAACTTGAAGACAAGTTTGTGATGTGTGATCATGAAAGGAAAGATCTCTTAAAAAGAACAAGGAAACAGGCAGTAACACTACAAAGGCTAGAAGATGACAAGAGAATCTACAATTTAAGAATAAGAAATGTGAATGAAGAAGTAGGAATACATACAGGCAAATTACAAAGGCTATTCATGGAAATACTTAAGGAAAACTTCCCAAGCATGGGAAAAGAAAATGACATTCGGTTATGTGAGGCATACTGAACTGCAGCCACCTACAAGCAAAACAGATCTACACGCAGACATATAATAATCAAGATACCAGAAATTCAATATAAAAACAGAATATTAAAAGCTGTCAGAGAAAAGAAACAGATTACCTATAAAGGTAAGCCCATCAGGATCATGGCTGACTTCTCGACACAGACCATCGGATCAAGAAGAACTTGGAGCAAAGTATTCCAAGCCCTGAAGGAAAATAACCTCCAGCCCAGATTGATATATCCTGCAAAACTATCACTAGAAATTAATGGAGAAACAAGATGCTTCCATGACAAAGAGGAACTGGGCGAGTTTGTGACTACACAACCACCAATCCTACAGAGAATACTGAAGGACATTCTAGAGAGAGAGAAAAAAATACCAGGATTTTGGGAACAGTGGCAGAAAGGCCTCAATGAGTGGGGCAGGCAGTAGAATGAAGGTGAAAAGTAGACAAACAGGCAGAAAAATAGCATAGCAGTAAATAAGGCAGAGAAGGTTGGCTATAATCTCTAACATAGATGGCCTTGATACACTATATTGTTAACAGTGCACCAGGATTTAAAACCCACATTACTCACACTACTCTGCTTAGATGTATTATATTCTGTTCCAGTCATTCTACTTGTACTAGATTTGAGGGCACAGATAGTAATTCCAAAAATAACAGGATATAGTATGAGAATCATCCTTAATTTCCTATTAACTTAATTTAAAGCTCTGTATAACCTACACTGTTTTACAATGACTGATCATAATCAAATCTGGTCTGTTAGATTGCTGTTTTGTATTGACAGGTTTTATTCAAAGCTGTTATGATTGATAGTATCAAGTCTGAGAGTATAGACAACTGCACTTAAGATGACAAGATTCACTAGAATATCCACTCTGGTTTGATTATTACCTGCCTTTGAAGTTTTATACTGTCTATAGTGTTTTATTTTTACTAATATTGTGTACTGCTATATTCAATTATACTGCTATATTCAACTATGCCTGATGATATAGACAATTCTATTGAAGATAATAAGAAACAACACAGTAATCATTGTAGATTACCTTGTACTGTGGTTTTATGAGACTCTGGTTTCATGTTTTTATGGGAATTTGTCTTGTTCTGTCTTGCTATGTTTTGTTTTTCCCTCTAACACAGAAAGGATAGAAATACATGTAGAAATTCATGCATGCGTAGCTGTTTACACTCTGTTTGAATATTTACTTTATATGCTTTAATTTTGTAACTTGAACAACTATTTCTAAGAGGACAATATGTAATGTATTAGTTAGTGATTTCTTATTGTTTATCTTTTTTTTTGAAATTCTGTATTATCTCTACCCTTTGCATGCTTTTGTTTCTGTTTAAATAAAAACAAGTTAAAAAATAAAAAGTAAAAGGAGGAACAGGAAGTGCTCTAAAGGATATAACTGTATTTATGTTTAAGTGTGTAGGATTGATAACCATGATGCTAAGTTGTTACTGGATCATTCAACTTCTTTGCAGCCTCACTGTTTGAATGTCCACTCTTACATGCCTTAATTTTGTAACTTGAACAATTATGTCTAAGAAGACAATATGTAATTTACTAACTAGTGATTTCTTACTGTTTATTTTTTTTCTAAAATTCTATATTGTTTCTGTCCCTTTTTATGTTTTGCTTTTTTCCTCTTTAAATAAAATTTTTTAAAAAAATCTCCTTGCCATCACCAAGAGGGGTGCAGCCTTAGCTATTCCCTCTGAAAAAGTTATGTTATCTCAAGCTCTAGGAGTTCAAAAAGCTAAAACAGGAATTGATGGACCATTGTCACCAGGGACTGTGGGTCTGTTAGTGAGAAAAAGCAGCTTAACTTCTAAAGGAATCATAGTTCAAATAGACATAATTGACTCTAAGGATGTGGCTCAAGTAATGGCGCAAACATTGCAGCCACATCAACTGAAGCCAGAGATCATATAGCTCATGCTCTTGCCTTATGTGAAGGACTGCGTGGCTCCAGTGGCAAGGGCAAGAGGCTTTGGAAGCACAGAGAAAAAGATTTTGTGGCAGACATAGATAGTAGATAAAAGACCTGAGCTACAACTTAAGATTGGAGAAAAAACATTTATTGGATTGGTAGATAGAGGAGCTGATGTATCCATAATATCTGGCAATACTGGCCTAAGCATTGGCCTATGATGCAAGAACCTACGGTTTTTTCGGGGGTAGGGATAATGACAGATGTTCATGAGTGTGAAGATTCTCCAAACTGAAGTCCCTGAAGGACAATCAGGGCCTATAATTCATAAATCTGTACACTTGAAACCTTATGTGGCTAATAAAGCAGTTGATTTGTGGGGTAGAGATCTGTTAATACAATGGGGAGCCTATGTGAACATCCCACATACATCATCTCAAGCAAAAAAATACAACGGCGAGTATACATTCTAACCCATGTACTGACAATAGTCATACACAGGCACCAATAAGCTCTACAAAAAAGATATGGTGTAGTGTTTCCAAATTTAAAATAGAGACCACAGAGGGAAAGGGCTTCACTTACCTTTAAAATAACTTACAAGTAAGCCAGTATGTGCTGAACAGTGACCTCTTCCAAAAACAAAATTAGAAGCCCTGCGATTATTAGTACAAGAACAAGTGACAGATGGATATATTAAGAAAAATCCACTAGCCCCTGAAATTCCCCTGTGTTCGTTATTAGAAAGAAATCAGGTAAATAGAGAATGTTTACAGACCTTAAAAAAATTAATAAAATTAATCAACCCCTGTGTCCATTATAGCCTGGACTGCCCTCCCTTGTCGTGAGCCAAAAAAACTGGGAATAATTGTTGTAGATCTTAAATATTGTTTTTACCATTCCATTACAATCAATTAATTAAAAAAGTACATTTACTGTACCTACTTTTAATAATCAAGAGCCGATAAAATGTTATCAATGGAAAGTATTCTCCCAATGAATGTTAAATAGACCAACCCTCTGTTAATATTATGTTAACACTTAGACTAGGTAAGAACAAGATTCTTTAATTCATTAATTATTCACTATATGGACAGAATTGCTTTCTCAGCCAGTGCAAAAATGTTTTACAAAAGATTTTTAAATGGCTAAATAACTATTGATGGAGTCTGGGCTACAAGTAGCCCCCCCAAAAAATACAAACTGAATATCCTATTACTAATTTAGGTAATATTTTTCAAAATCAGTACATTATTCCTCAAAAGGTCAGTATTCACAGAGATCATCTTCACAACCTCAATGATTTTCAAAAGGGGATATTAATTGGCTCTGTCCTTCTTTAGGCATTCTTACCTGTGATTTACAACATCTTTTTGATGCTCTTAGAGGAAACTCAGCATTAGCTAGCCCTCGTCACCTTACACCAGAAGGAAAAAAAGTTGGCTTGAGTAGAACAGTGAATACATCAAGCTCAACTAACCCATACAGATTTATCCTAACCAGTTACACTTTTAATTTTTCCATCATTTCATTCTCCTACAGCTGTACTGTGATTAAAAGAAGGTGTTTTACAATGGATTTTTCTTCTACACAAGGAACAAAGCAGCTTACTATCTACATAGATGAGATAGGTTTAATTATATTTAAGGGATGGTCTCACAGCAGTTATCAAAGAAAAATCCTGAGTCTATTGTTTTTTCCTTAAGTGAACACAGATCATATATTACAAATGAGAAAACAGTGGCAAATTGGGCTTACTGATTATATTGGAAAGATAGACAATCATTTTCCTAATTCTAAACTTTTTAAATGGCATAATTGGAGTTTATCTAAAATAGTGCATTCTGATCCAACACCTGAAGCAGACACATACTCTACTGATGGTAGTGACAATGAGAATGCTGGATTTGTGGGAAGGATTTCAAAGGTGTGACAAACTCCCTTTTGTCCTGCACAGTGTGGAGCTTCAGGCAGTTACCAACTTTTTATCAGATGTTTCAGAATTCGTTAATATTGTTACAGACTCTCAACAGGTATAGTATTGTCCACAGTTAATCATATAGAAACAGCCACTTTGTCTAATGATAACGACCTTGATAAATTTTTCTGCCAAATACAGAATCCTTCATAATAGAGATTTTCCTGTTTTCATAACTTACATTTGTTCTCATTCACACCTTCCTGGCAACATCATTAAGTATAATAATAAAGTTGATAAACTTGTTGCTATTTCTTCACAAAATTCTTTAGCCACTCAATTTCATACTTTAACTCATATAAAAAAACCAAAGGTTTATGTCAAAATGTTCCTCAACTTTCTATTCAACAAGCTCATGAAATTACTCTATCTTCTTTCTATTCAACAAGCTCATGAAATTACTCTATCTCATCCTAGCTATGGTATGTCTAATGATCCTACTCTTCAGCCAGATACTAATCCTAGAGGACTGGATATAACACATATTCCTGCTTTGGGGAAACTTGGTTTTTGTACACGTTGTTATTGACAGTTATTCTGGCTTTATATGGGCTTCTGCACAATCTGGACAAAAGATTTATACATGTTAAAAATTATTTGTTACAATGTTTTCCCATTATAGGTAAACCTAAAGCAATTAAAACTGGCAATGGACCTGCTTATACACCTCATTCCTTCCAACCATTCTGTGCCTTGTGGGATGTCAGTTGTTATCCCAGCATTCCATACAATCCTCAAGGACAAGGTATAGTTTAAAGGCCACACACAACTCTTAAGGCAATGTTAGCAAAACAAAAAGGGGGAGACAGGACTACGAAGTTATCATGTCAATTACTACATAAAACCCTATTTACTTTAAATTTTCTGAATGTCAATAAAGACTCATCTACTACAGCAGTGGAAAAGCTTTAGGCCACTATTATAAAAGAGCTTCTGGAACCAACAGGATAGCCTGTCTTCTGGAAAGACATACATACTGGACTATGGGAAAAAGGTATGGTTCAACCATGGGGTCAAGGATTTGCCTGTGTTATTACAGAATCTGCAAAAAATGTGTAGTTATGTGCCAGTAGAACCTCAAAATGAGCCACAAAAAACTGAATTTGATCTGGATCCCCCAGTGGAAAAAATGAGTGATGTCACTGCAAAATCACCTCCAGGTACCAACCAAGAACTTTCAGAAAGCATTGCCTCTGACATGGGGACAACTGAAAAAACTGGCCCAAGATGCTGAAAAAGCAGTTGATCCCACTAGACAGGCATTCTCAGCTGGTAAAATGTTTCTAGCCATGTTGGTTATAACAACCACCATGGTAGGTGCAACCTCTTCAGAAAATTTGACCATCATTGGGCATATATTTCAAACTCTCCACTAAATAAAATTATGGAATGGGCTTATGTTCCTACACTAACATATGTTAGTGAATCTAGATGGCTTCCTGGATCATATGACATATGGGGACCATTAATGCCATGAGAGGAAGGAACAAAAATAGAAAATTATTCAGTGGGGACAAATAGCCCACCTATTTGTATGGGCCATGGAGATCATTGCTTGAAGGTCCAACCCCTTCAACCCCTGGCTGTATCAACAGCCAGGAATAGTTCTACTAATCATAGCTATATATCTCCATTTTTATTTCAAGTTTGGGCTTTCAAAGGATTGACTTTTGTTAATTCTGCTCCTCCAAAATTACCACAATGCGATCAGTGGGTAACAACAAAAATATCTGATTGAGTTTATTGAGACACTTGTAGGTCTAATGCTCGTCAAGTTTTACTAAATACTTTCTATGGAAAAGTCATTGATTGGAGCCTTCATGGTTCTGCTTGAGCTAAACATTCCATCAAGGATCTTAAATGGAACAGAGAGAACAATACTATTAGTATTGTGTGGCACAGTGGAGGTATGCCAGACCTCAGCCTAAAGTAGAATATGGTCCTCCTCATTCACCTTTGGGGAAGTTAATATCAGCATTACATCCTTTCATACTTGGAAGGGCTCTTACACTAAGCATGGGAACAGCATTTGGCTCTCTTTTACTATTAATTCAACTCAGTACACACAAGCATGTGTTCATCTTCCTTATATTATCATGATTGGCGAGGCAAATCAGAATGCTTCTGAATGCCTGCTTACATGGACTAATTGTAGTTTTTATACTGGTTTAAACACTTCTATACCATTTAATCATTGTAAGGATATATATACTCTTAAACAAAGAACAAGGATATGGACATCTGTTAATTTAGAAAGACCATAGAAGCAAACCCCAGCTGCTTACATGTTGCAAAATTTTCTAGATAAATTAATAAAATGCAGCAAAAGAATTGTAAGGATCCCAAGTGCAGTTATCTTGGAAATTATCAGCATCACAGTCACTGGGGCAGTAGTGGGAATGGCTCTTTGTCAGTCAGTACCAACTCCTCAATTCACACAAATGTGGCATGAATATTCTGATAGACTATGGCAAACTCAACATTCTATAGATTAAAACCTTGCAACTCAAATAGCAGATATGCAAACAAGCAGTGGTGCTGTTAGAAGATCAAAAAATTAATTAGCTTACAAAAACAGTTATGGCTTAAATGTGACTGGTATAGCTCTTCTTTTTGTTTTATGCCTCATCCTTATAATCACATGCTTTTCTCTTGGGAGGATGTCAAAAAACATTTAATGAATCAAGGAAACTTATCCTTTGGGACTGGAAATCTACAAAAAGAAATATTTGAGACATTGAACGACAAACTAGAATTACTACAAGAAACCGATTTTGTTACAAGCCGGCTGGGAAGAAATAGAACATTTGAATCCTTTAAAACAGTTCCACTTTTTCCAAACATCTACCATTGTTCTATAAGGTATTATAATTGTTCTTTGTTGATTCCTTTTTATAGTCTGGTGACGCTCATCCTGAAGGTACCGTGAAACCAGGAGACAAATTGCAGCCCTCACAGTGACACTACAGAGACGTGTTAGTAAACAAGAAGGGGGAAATGCAGACCGTAGGTGAACTTAAACTAGTTTAACCAGAGGCTACCCAGGGGGCTTTGTGCTCTACTAACCTCTATGATTGCTAGTTCTGGAGGAAGCCTTTTGAATGTGTTGTGTTAAAGGAAATTACTGCATGACCTTCGTCTCAGTGGAATGCTGCTGGGACAGCATGAGTCGTTGTTGAGTCCAGAAGAATGGCAAACATGAAGGCCAGGGATAGCCCGAGATGGTCTCTGCGATAGACAATTCAATTCTCATTTCTCTGTACTTCATCCCTCCCAGTTTTTGTTCTTGCTTTTGTAAAGAAAATACTCTAACAAAAAGCCAGAAAAAAATTGTAATTTAGGATTCAGGCCCAGAGGCTGTTGATCCTGGACCCCATAACTTTTCTTGTCATCTACTGCACCTCGTTTTTGGGACCTGTCTCCTTATAGAAACCAACACCCACACACTGAAATAAGCCAGTTGATCAAAGAAGCTTATTCAGTGTCCAATAATTGTGATAAGGTGAAGGATGAATGAAAGCTGAATCTGGAAAGAGATGGGCTAAAGTCACACTTACCCCATTTGTTAAGGCTCATGACAAATTCTGCAACACTAGAGGAATTCAAGGTAATCCAGAGAGTACGGAAGTAAGTCAGAGCTTCAAGTACAAACAAATTGGGTCCTGGACAAAGAAATGCCCTTAGGAACTGCCCAGCCCTTATCAGACATCTCAGAACACGAAAGAAGACCCTTGGCTTTTGAAGAGGGACTGCCCTTGGTCCACAGAAGACTGAGATCATCCCTCATTGTGGTGGTGTTATGGTTTATATCCCCCAAAGCTTCATACAGTTATAGGAGAGGTTTTTCTGAGGTAACTGGATCTAGGGTGTGTGATGCTGGGATTGAGGATGTGATGCTACAATTAAGGATGTGAGTGCTATCTGCCCTAAGAGTGGGTAGCTGGGTAAGATATAAATGACAGAACAAGGGTGATTGCCTGTTGCTTACTGCTTGGATGCTTTTGTTGCCTTCTGCCTACCTTGCCGTGGACTGTTTCTCCTCTGCAGTGTCCCTCTGCTATGCCATCCTGACTTGGAGCCAGCAGATTATGGACTGAAACCTGGTCCTTGTTCTAACTTTTAACATGATGTCTTTTGAGTTTTTACTGTTTCTTTTTGGATCATCCTAGATTATTCAAAGACTTCCTATAATAGAGATAGTAAACAGTGACTACTTACCTCAGATTTTAGAGCTAATCACATCTTTCTCATATCTTCACCAGCCACCTAAGAACTAGCCAGCAGCCTGGATGAACTTCCCCAGAGGATGCCTTCCTTTAAGACCAGACAGAGTCACAAGCAACAGAGGAGGGGATGAGATCTCCTAACAGCTGAAACAAAGGGGCTATGTTTGTCCTTGATAGAAGAATGTACTTGTCGATGGGTCTAAAATAGTAAGAGGCACTTCACAAAAACTGGTTGACTGTGTTTTCAAAGTCTGTAAAAAACTACCTGAGTCACGGACATCCTGGGCAAATGTCCAGAACTGGGGGTTTGGGACACTGTCCTGGCCTGGCCTTGGTTAATGCTTGTCATAACCTTACTGTTCAGATCTTATATACTCAATCTCTTAGGCAAATTTGTTTCTTCTTGTCTGACAGCTGTCAAACTAATATTGATGACCACAACTCAAGATCAGAGTTCCATATCCCTGCCTCCACATCCCTGGTTCATCAGGAAATCTTCCGAGGAAGGGTTTGGCTCCTTCAAACTCCTAGATCAGCAGGGAGAGGGCCCCTTGGTGTCTGCATAGGTAGGGCCAACGCCCCATTCAGCCAGAAGTAGCTATGGAAGATGGAACCTCCTCCTTCAGCTCCCCTCAGAGATTTTTCAGGGAGCAGAGCTCACAGGGGGAATATCACAATTAGAAACAAAAGAACCGAAAGAGTCACCCCCTCCCCTCCATTTAACTCTAAACAGCACCCAGAAATTACTCCTGCTTGGTTATTCCTGCAACCGTTATGCTGACACAGAGAAAATGAGAAATCCCAGAGGCTGGCTGGTGCCCGCAAGCACAGAGAGGCCTTGGGACCCTCAGACACCCTAAAGCAGAGGTATCTGGGCTTTAAATTCTGAAAGCTGGAGTTACCGACCTCTTCTTCCTGATGCTATTGCTACCTTGCAGTGCTTCTCTGTCACCCTGGCCCCTTTTTCTGGGTACAGACTGGCCCTGGGCACAACTTCCATGATCTTCAATAAACACAGTAGCTGGCGACTGAAGGTACATTTGGTGGTTCTTCCCTCGTCATGCGAAAGACCCTGGACTGTTATTGGCCCTTTTGATGGTAACAGTTGTACTAGTTTGGGTTTGCACTGACAGTGCAGAAGTGGTCCTTTCCCCTCACGGTCCAGCCAGCCTCAGCTGTTTTTAGAGTTCTGGACAGTAGCCATTACTGCTGGGGTGAGGTGGAATCTCAGTGCTGTTTTGATTTGCATTACTCTAATGGCCAAAAATGTTAAACATTTCTTCATGTACTTACTGGCTGGCCATTTGTACTTTTTCCTTGGGAAGTATGTATTCGTTTCAGTTGCCCAATGTTTGATCAGGTCTTTTGTTTGGGGTGGTCTGTTTTTGTGAGTTTTTTAAAGAATATATTCTAGGTATTAGTCCTCTGTATGAGGAATAGCTGACATAATTTTGTAGATTGCATCAAACACTAAAGACAAAAACTCCATTTAAATGTCTCCTGAGAATCCTCACAAAAGAGTTAGTCGCTATATTACAGTAATAGATGCATTCTCATGATTATAGCAGCACAATTCACAATAGCTAAATTTTGGAAGCTGCCCATATGCCCATCAATGAATAAATGAATAAAGAAAATGTAAATATATGCAACAGAGAACTTGTCAGGCATAAAGAAGGACATATCTGAGTTATTTCAATTGAACGAGTCTTGACTTTTTTTTTTTTTTTTGAGACATGGTCTTGGAATATAGCCCAAGTTAGCCTTGAATTCCCAGTAATCCTCGTGCCTCAGCCTTCTAAATCCTGGGACTATAGGCATGTGTCACCACACCTGGCAGGTATGAGACTATAACTGCTGAACGACAATCAGACACAGATGATTGACTATTACATGGTTTCTCTTATATGAAAAACCCAAAATATAAATCATTTAAAGAATGAAATGAAAGATTAAAGATGGGAAACAGGGAAACAGAATTTGTGGAGATGGAAAATGTTCTGAGAGAAGAAGGTGGGTGGGAAAGTAAAAGTGAAAATGGTATGTACCCTACATGGATGTACCTGACATGAATGTATCTGACATATATATACTAGTGCCCCAAGATGAATGTAATCATTATGTATTGCAAAATATACTAATAATAGAATAAATAAAAGAGATGTTTTAAAAATATAATAGATGTGGCTGGAGATTTAGCTCAGTGGCTTAAGTGCCTGCCTGGCAAGCACAAGGCTGTGAGTTCAATCCCTGGTACCCCACCCCCCAAAAAAACAAAAAAAGAATACCACATCCAAAAATATAGTAGATGTGCCAGTGCCTTAATTTATATAAAATTGATGATTATTCTTTCATCATATAAATTATTTTATCATATAAATTTCCTCTTCAAGCTTGAGTGATACTTGGAGTAAAAAAATTACATATGTGTGTATATATATATATGAGTTTGTGAACTTTAAGATGAACGAACTCTAATATATGTAAAATGAACCCTTAAGCATATTTTGAATTCTCTGTATTTAGTGATTTCTTTGATTTAATTAGAAAGAAACCATAGAACCACTACCAACCTAATTAGGGGTAACTTATCCACAGTCATGTATTCCCACCGTATAATCAGGATTATGCCTGTGGTAATTCTATTTATGACTGTTCCAACAAAGACTCAGCTTGCTTTTGGCAGTAAAACTGCTAGAACTGCAGAAAAAAAAAGACAAACCACTAAAATTCTGGGAACTAAGAAGGGTAACTCTAAATGGCCATCAACAAACTTGTTTTCTAATTCCTGCTCAGAAATGCTAAGTACAAGAAACCATCCGAAAATCACAGCACAAAATCAAATTGTAATGAAGCCACGGAAGACTGTCTTCATGGCCATTTGCTCAAAGTTAGCTCAAGAGGACAAAAAAAAAAAAAAACCAAATCAACAAAACAAAACAATCTTTGACAGATTCTTTTGGCCTCAGAAGACATTCTACTGCCTGGGGAGATGCAGAGTAGAAGCGACAAAACGCCAGACAGGAACAACAAACAAATGGTTTTTCCTGTTTCAGTGCGCTGAGATTTCCCCATCATAGCGCAGCACCTTTGTTCTCCCTGGCAGTCTAGGGAGGGAAGAGATAAGCCCCCAGGAGACGGCTAGTGATAGGGCGGCCTTCCACACAGTGATCCTGGGCAGCAGGGCTCCCTAAGCCGGCTCCCATGACTCAGCAGGCTCTAAAGGGCACTTTAAGGAACCATTCATGCATGCTCAGTGTCACGGATCAGCACTGGTTTCTGTAAAAAAATCACAGGAAATCTTTCCGGCAGGAGCTCCCCAAGCTCCCCGGGTGTTTGGACCTATGGTCATTGCTTAAGAACCGTGACTGTGGTAGGTGAAGAAGCCGGCCTCCAGCACGTAGAAATGGGTTCCTCTGCAGGACGGAAGTGTCAGTAGTGGGGGAAGTGAGGCAGTGCTGAGGCGCCCGGCTGGCATTGCAGCTGGAGCCGCAGGCCAGGGGGGAAACTGTCCTCTCTAGGAGTGGAGGCAGGCAAAGAAAGATCCTGCTCTTCAGCCTCAGAGGAGCACAGCACTGAAGACACCTTGAGTTTACACTTCTGACTTCTGGCACACGAGGAAAATAATTCCTATTGTTTTAACACATTAAATTTGTGGCAATTTGCTGTGAAGTAATGGGAAACAAATTTGATAGAAAACAAAATGACTCCAAACTGTTCCCAAGGAGCACCTCAAAGAATCCTTTATAGAGAGAGATAATTTCCTATCACCTCTCTTTTACCTTGCTCTTTCAAAATATTCATAGTTTGGGTTTCTCATATGAAAGAAACCATCTGTATCTGCATCTTATCTGACCATTGTGCACTGAAATTGCAAATTAATGGCAAAAGAAACTGCAAAAACTACATAAACACATGGAAATTAAATAACACCTTCCTGAACAACCAATGGGTCACAGATGAAATTAAATGATATCTACAACTAAATGAAAATGCAGATACAGCATACCAGAACCTGTGGGACCCAATGAAAGCAGTCGGAAGAGGGAAATATATAGCAGTGAATTCTCAGATCAGGAAAACAGAATGAGCACAAATAAACAACCTAATGCTGCACCTCGAGCTTCTAGAAAAAGAAGAGCAAGTCAAGCCCAAAGCTCATAGAACAGAGAAAATTATAAAGATCAGAGAAGAAATTAACACAATTGAGACTAAGAAAACAATACAAAGGATTAATGAATCAAAGAATTGGTTCCTTGAAAGACTAAATGAAATTGATAAACCCCTAGCCAACCTTATCAAGAAAAGAAAAGAAAAAGCTCAAATTCATGCAATAAGGAATGAAAAGGGTGAAGTTGCTACAGATCCTATGGAAATTAAGAAGACCATCAGAACGTACTTTGAAAATCTTTACTCTCATGGGTTGGAAAACACAGGAAAAATGGACAGATTCCTAGAAATTTATGAATTACCAAAGCTAAATCAAAAAGATATAAAAACTTTGAATAACCTGGTATCAGTTACTGAAATTGAAAATGTAATTAAAAACTTACCAACAAAGAAAAGCCCAGGTCCTGATATATTCACAGCTGAATTCTAAAAGAAATTTGGAGAAGATTTAATGTCAATACTCCTCAAACTCTTTAATCAAATTGAAAGGGAAGCAATTCTCCCTAACTCATTCCTGGAGTCAAGTATTACTGTGATACCAAAACCAGAGAAACACTCAACCAAAAAGAACTATAGGCCAATCTCCCTAATGAACATAAATGCAAAAATCCTCAGTAAAATACTGGCAAACATAATGCAGCAAATCATCCAGAAGATTATATACCACGAAGCCAAGTGGCATTCATCCCAGGAATGCAGGGATAGTTCAACATACGCAAGTCAGTAAAAGTAATACACCACATCAACAGAGCCAAAGACAAAAAAAAAAAAAAAATCACATGATCATCTCAATAGATGCATAAAAATCTTCTGATATAGCCTAACACTCATTCATGATAAAAATAAAACCTGCAGAAAATCAGAATAGATGTATCTCTCTCAATCTGATTAAAAAAAATCTATAACAAACCAATAGCTGGCATTATACTAAACGGACAAAAACTGAAAAATTTCACTCTAAAATTAGAAACAGGACAAGGATGTGCACTACCACCACTTCTATTCCATATAGCTCAGGAAAAGTTAGCCAGAGCACTTGCAAAGAATGAGAAATAAAAGGAATAAGGATAGAAAAGGAAAAAGTGAAATTATCATTACTTGCAGATGACATGATACTCTGCATAGAAGACCCTAAAAACTCCACTAAAAGACTACTAGAGTTAATAAGCAAATTCAGCAGCGTAGCTGGATGCAAAATCAACACTCAAAAATCAATAGCATTCCTGTACACAAACAAAAAGCTCACTGAGAGAGAAGTTGATGTAAATAACACTTTCACAATAGCATCCCCAAAATTCAGTACTTAGGAATCAATCTACCAAAGGCTGTAAACGATCTATATATTGTAAAATATAGCTCTCTGAAAAAAAGAGATTGAGAAAATGGGAAAATATCCCTTGCTTTTGGATAGGAAGAGCCAACATTGTGAAAATGGCCATACTCTTAAAACTGTTATACAGTTTTAATACAATTCCCATAAAAATACCACTAGCTTATTGCACAGACTTAGAGAAAACATTTCTATAATTCATTTGGAAACAGAAGAGACCCAGAAAGTAAAGGCAATCCTGGACAACAAAAGCAAGGTAAGAGGCATCACAATTCCAGACTTGAGACTATACCACAAAGCTACTATGATAAAATTAGCATGGTACTAACAAAAAGATAGACTTCAGGATCAGTGGAACAGATTAGAAGATGCAGACACAACTACAAAGACACTCAGCTACCTTATCTTTGACAAAGGGGACAAACATGTTCACTAGAAGTAAGATATAGACTCTTTCATAAACGGTTCTGGAAAAATTGACTTTACACATGCCAAAGACTAAAACTAGACACACATCTATCACCATGAACTAAACAAAATTCAAAATGTATCAAAGATCTAAATATTAAAACAGAAACATTAAATCTACTGGAAGAAAAGGTAGGTAGAAATCTTGCAGACATAGTGGCAACAAAAGATTTTATAAACAAAATTCAAACTGCATGGGAAGTACTTCAAAGAATCAATAACTGGGATCTCATCTTATTAAAAAGTTTTTGTAAATCACTTCTTTTTTTCTTTTTTATTGGTACCGAAGATTGAACTCATGACCGTATGCTTGCTAGGCAGGCACTTATGCCACTGAGCTAAATCCCCAGCCTTATTAAAAAGTTTTTGCACATCAAAAGAAATCACCAACAAAGTAAAAAGAAAACCCACAGAAAGGGAAAAAAATTAGTCAATTGTCCCTCAGACAAAGGACTTATAACTAGAACATATAAAGATTTGGAAAAAATGAGGCCCCCAAATACAAAGACTCAATCCAGAAATGGACATCTGAGGTGAATATGTGCTTCTCAGTTAAAGAAATATAAATTACAAATAAATACATGAGGAACATGTTCCTCATGTGTTTATTTGGTCATTCAAGAAATGCAAATTAAAACAACACTGAGATTCCATCTTACTCCAGAAAGAATGACTATTATCAAGAAATCAACCAATAACAAATGTTAGTGTGGTTGTGGGGAAAAGGAAACTCTTCTCCACTGTTAGTGTACACTGGTGCAGTCACTGTGGAAATCACTGTGGACATTCCTCAAAAAACTAGGATTAGGTGTCCTATTCAATTCAGCTATTCCTTTTCTGGGTATTTTCCCCAAAGAATTGAAAACATCATGCCACAGTGATATATCACATGCAAATTTATAAAATAAAAATTTGTAAGAGCTAGATCTTGGAAACAACACAAATTCCATTAACTGAAGAATGGATAAAAAAGATGTGGCATTTTAATACAATAGAGTATTACTCAGTTATAAAGGATAAACTTGAGGGTTTATAAATAAATAGATGCAACTTGAGACCATACTCATAAGTGAAATAAATCAGACTCACATGTGTTAATATTGTTTTATCTCCCTAGTGTAAAAAACTGAAAGAGTAAATAAGATTCAAAATGTAGAATAGATAAGATGCTGTGAAAGGGAAAGGAATTTCTGAAAAGGAAAGAACAGCTGGGATAGGGGAAAGGAAAAAATAAAGAAGGGAAAAGAATATATATATATATATATATATATATATATATATATATATATATGCAAGCTAGGTAACTATACTGTTAATCTCTGTTCATCAAAAAGAATGATTTGTGTTTTCATTGTTTCATTGTTTGATCATTTGTTTCATACTTATATTTTATACTCTGAACAATTATTTTGATGATAGCAATATGCAATACATTAACCGGTGTTAATCTATTGTTTTAAAATTTTATATCATTATTTTTATTATTTTTTCATTTAAAAATTAAGAGTCTATTTGCAGACTGGTGGGAGAGAACAAGGATTCACCAGGAAACAAACCCTCCCTGCAAATCACTGCCATGTGTGTGCTGCCACTGACAGGAATACAGCCAGACCCCAGCCCCTTCCGACCAACAGGCTGACAAATGAGAAGAGCCAACCCCCCCCCCACACACACACACACACCCTGTAAGTGACCAGCTAATCCGGAGAAACACAACTGTGATGAGAGCTACTGAGGTGAAATGCAACTTGATGCCTGTGGTGTTTGGTGTTTCACTGACCTTGCAGGTCTGGGGCAGGTGGTCTGATCACCTGTTCAGAGGATAGTGGTATGTGGTGTGGCATCTGGGGGGATCTCCTTCTGAGGGTGATAGCCATCATTGATTCCCTGTTGTTTTGTTTTGAAGTCCTGTGTCATTTTCATTGTTTTATTGAGTTGGGTTTTACTCTCTTTTGTTTCATTTTGTTATATCCAGTGGCATGAGCAGCTATTTCAAAGATAACAAGACATATTATGGTAGCCATTTTGAATTTACTACTGTCTTGTTTTGAAGTCTTTTATTACACACATTGTTTTGTTTTTATTGTTTCTAGTCTGTTGCGTTCTGTTCTGTTTGATTTTTACTATGTCTGAAGGTATCTGCAGCTATTTTGAAGACAACAAAAGGCATTATGGTACCTATTATTGATTTCATATTGTTTTGAAATCCTGTATCACACTGGTTTGTTTGATTGGTTTTACTCTGTTTTGTTTCCCTTGGTTTTATCCTCTTTAAAATAAAATTTAAAAAAATTTTTTTTAAAAAAAGAAACCATCTGATATTTGATCTTTTGTTTCTGATTTATTTTCCTTAGCATTATGGCCTCAAATAACAGGAGGAAGAAGCCATGCCCTGAGACTCCAGGCCAACAGGCCAGAGATCCGGTGAGCCCAGTGCAGGACCAGAGAAGAAGCTACTCCCTGAGGCTCAGTGTCAGTGGGCCGGAGATCCGGTGAGCCCAGTATGGGTCTGGAAAAGAAGCTATGCCCCAAGGCTCTGCCTCCAGCAACCCTGGGCTGGAGGAATCGAGGTACCTAGTCCAACCCACTACACTTCAGGGTGGACAGCCAGTGCAGGAAGCACCCAGGATGCAGCAATGGGCTGATACAGAGGAGCGCAGGAAAATGTCAAGATGAAGAAGCAAAACACAATCTCAGATCCCCAGCCCCGCCCCCCCCAGGACAAGTTCAGGAGACACAGATATAGTAGAAATTAGAAGTAGCACACCTGAAATTGAAAAGATGACAACTGAAGTAAAGAAGAAATTAAGTGCTTGTATTGTTAGGTTAATCCTGCATGCCTATGTTTGATGGTCTGGGCTGTTATTTTGAAGATTTAGCCATGGTTGATTTCGTATTATCTTGTTTTGAAGTCCTGTATCATTTTCATTGTTTTGTTTGGTTCTGATTTATTGTCTTAAAATTTAAAAAAAAAGATGATAGTTGAAGGTAGATTTTGTGGGGATGGGAAAGTAATCTGGGGACAGGAGGAAAGAGGAAGGGTGGAGGGAAGGGAAAATAAAACTGATTAAGGTACATATGCATGGGTGACAATTCCCCAAGACAAATGCAATCAAACGTGAACCTCAAACACAAACTAACAAAATGTACTAGAGAAAACAAGGTAAAAAAATTTCTTAAAAAGATAAAAAGAGCCATTGCATGGTTTTACTGTGCTGGAAACAATTTTCCATTTGCAAACCCTCACCTGAGGTGAAGTTCCCAGCACTGACGGTAGGTGACCTGCAGTGTGCAGAGACTTCTCACTGCCACCTGTACCCTCAGTGCAGACCCATCCACCTGCCCAGTCAGTAGCTGTTCTAAACTTGCTCCCCAGCCCCCACCCTCTCTCTCTCTCTTTCTCTCTTTCTCTATCTCTATCTCTGTCTCTATCTCTGTTTGTATCTGTTTCCCTTTCCCTTGTCTATTTCTGTCTATCACAGATTCGACCTGAAGCAGCTCCCATTCCTCACATGTTTGGAAAGTGCCTGGATCACGGATGTGTCATATTCGCCTGTAGGTTAATTCACTACGAGTCCATAGCTGAATGTACTCTTAGGAGGTGGGGTCTGGTCAGTGGAGGTGGGCCGCAGGGGGCAGGATCTAGAAAGGTGTATATCTCTCAGCTCTCTCTGCGCTTCTAACCACCCCAAGAAGAGCAGCTTTGCTTGGAAGGGGTCCTTCCAACATCGCCGGTTTTGCCTTGGAGCCAGCCCCCAGTGGACGGTAACGGTGAGTTAACATAAACCTCTCTGCTTTCACGTTGCAGGAGTGGAACTTCGTGTGCCAGGGATAAAGAAAGTGGCAAGGTCACTGTCTCTGTCTCTCTGCTCCTTGCTCTGCCTCTGCCTCTCTCTCGCTCTGTGTTTCTGAATCTCATCAGTCTGTCTGTCACTGTCCCTGTGTGTCTCTGTTTCTGTATTTATCCCTGTCTTCCTATGTCTGTCTCTGTGTCTGGTCTGTCTCTTTCTTTCTCTTTATCTATCTCCATCGAGTTCTCTTTTGGCCTGGCCTCTCTGTCTATCTCTGCCTCTCTTTCCCTGTCTTAGAGGGCCAACCTGACTCTGCACTGAGTGAAGGTCCCTCTCTTACCCCCAAGGACCTGTGTTCCTTTTCACACAATGCCTTTGTTCAATGCCTATCTTCCTACTGGGGAAGGCAAAAGACTACAATTTGTACTAGTGCAATTTCCAGAAAAAAAAACAAGTTGTGCAGACACATAGTATTTGCTCAATAAATTGTAGAGAGTAAACTATTGATTTTATTCTCTCTAGTAACAGTTTTAGAGCTACCACTAATCTTTTAGAGGCAGGGCATTCAGTCTACTCTCCTGTTTACAGATAAAGAATCAAAGCTCCCCAGTGGTAAAATAATTTGCTAATGCCTCTTGGCTGTGAGTGAAAGGACTCCTTTCCAGCCCAGCATTCTTTTCACTTATCTGTTTCACAGCTGCACAGGCAGTAGGTGAAGAGGATCTCAGGCCTCTGGGCTGTGGGTTTCGTTCCCTGTGCCAGCCAGGGCAGCTCCTCTATCATATGCTTTATCTATCAGTTCTAGGTAAGTTTTCATTGGAAAGCCCAGAGTCCACTGCTGAGATAGTGCTTTTAGTCCACCCACTCATTTAATCCAGCCCTCTTTGGGAGTGAGAACAGCAAGGCCCAGAGAAAGGAGGTGATTTGCAAGAAAATGCCAGAGTTCTGATGCAGACTGAGATCCCAGTGAGATTTCCAGCTTCTGAACCCTTTTGTCTCCAGGAAAAACACACTCTTGTGACTGACCACAGGCACCGTGCAGGCACAGGGCCTGGAGATCTGACAGCTGTGAACCTCCAGGGGCTGGTGGTTCCAAGCTCCCCCCACGCAAGCCCCAAGCCTTTTCCTAGGCTCTGGCCCTCTCACTGGCCACTCTCCTGCTTTCTTCTCTTGGCTCTTGGGGAAGCCCTGGGCTCCCAGAGGTGTCAAGGGCAGAACAGCAATTCTTCTTGGGGCACAGGGAGAGGAAAAGTCTTTCACATTTTTAGTGATGCTCTTCCTGTAGAAGTGGTGATCTCTGGAGAAAATTTCAGACTTGAGTGAAAGTGCAACTGTAGTACATGTGCGTGCATGCATGTGTTTGTGTGTGTGTGTGTGTGTGTGTGTGTAATAAGAAAACTTATTTTCCAGAGCCTAGGCCCTATAGTATTTGGCATTATTGAAATATATGGTGAATGTTTAAACTTGAAAACAATTTATCATGATGTCAAAGTACATCCATTTTCCTACAAATGACTCAAATTTCTTTATAGTGGAGCAGCGCTCTGTTTTGCATAAATAACATACTTTCTTTATCTGCTGAAGGGTGTACAGGATGCTTGCAAGATTTAGCTATTGTAAGGCTGGGGATTTAGCTCAGTGGCATAAGTGCTTGCCTGGCAAGCACAAGGTTGTGAGTTCGATTGCCAGTACCAAAAAAAAAAAAAAAAAAAAAATTAGCTATTGTGAGTTGTGCTGCTGTAAACATGGGTATTCATGGATCACTGTTCTATGACATCTTTAATTCTTTTGGGAAGGTATCTGAAGATCATAGTGTTAAGTGAAATAAATCAATTCAGGAGCTTAAATATTACATGCTTTCTCTTGTATG
This sequence comes from Hydrochoerus hydrochaeris, assembly GCA_004027455.1. NCBI lineage: Eukaryota > Metazoa > Chordata > Mammalia > Rodentia > Hydrochaeridae > Hydrochoerus > Hydrochoerus hydrochaeris. Next base: position 78,875 of record PVLA01004907.1, read on the forward strand.
AGATACCCAAATTATAAGACCAAAATAAAAAATAGATAATAGGGAAATGGGATAGATCTTTAGCAAATGAGAAGGAACCAGGAGATGGAGGGAGGGGGAAGGAAGGAGACCAGAAAGTAGAAAGGATTAAGATGTGCGATGTACATGTAATCATCATGCACTGCAAACATGATGAAAATTAAAAAATAAAAGGCACAAAAATATTTTGAGAGAAATTCATGGTAATGTGATTTTCATGTCATAATTTAAAAAAATTAATATTAACCATATACTTTGATCACCTTTGTATGCATGTGCCCTCTCCCCCATTTTATTTATGAAAATGTTAACCATATCAAAATAGTCATAATGAAAAAATCAGACTGGCAGATGTGACATGAAATTTCCCCCACCCACATACAGGCACAGATACATTTGTCCAAACACAAAAATTTGAGCTCAAAACCAAGAAAGGGAAATATTTGGGTGCCAGAAAGAGAGAACTCAGAATCAGGGCAGTGGGTGGGGGCTGCAGCCCTGTGGCTCAGGGGCTTTCTGAGCCAAACATACAACAAAGGGCAGGGTCCAGGGTGCTGAGGGTTGCGGTGAGGGGACTGCCAGCCTCTGGTCTGGTATCCTGTGTCTGAGGGGTGCTGAGACCGTCCATCCTGACATTCCCAAAGAGCTGTGTGCATATGTGTGGGTCTTAGCTCCCACTCACCTTAAGCAAGACTCACACCTACACCCCATCAGTGTAAATGTGGCTTCAAGCCTCATGGGCTATGAGGCAGAGCAAGGCAAACAACCCTGGGAGAAAACATGTCTCAAAGCTTACAGGGCAGCAGGTCCCCTCCCAGGGGAAGTATCAGCAGAAACAACCAAAAGGAAACCTATATGTGACTTATATGTGAGAATATTCTGAAATCACTTTAGTAAAGTGTCCAGCCCCGGTAGCTCACAGTTGAAACTATTTGCTGTAAGTGGACTGCAGAATCATGGACCAAAGGTCAAGTAGGCACTGGAAAGAAACTCAACAAACTTGTTTTACAGATGGGGAAATAGAGATGCTGAGACAGCAAGTCACTTGTCAAACATCACCAATAGGTTTGTGGTAGAATGAGAGTAGACTCCCATCTGTGCTGCTTTTTCTAACCAGGAAAAAACCAGAGCAGGAAATCCAGCTCTTATTAGCAAGGCTCTCATCTAGCATTTTAATGACTCGGAACTGTAAATCAATGCCCCTTTCATTCACGTTATATTGACTTGATTCTGTGTTCTGTTCTCCACCCCCCCCCCCCCGCCTTTCCTTAGTTTTTTTCCTTGATTATCAGATGGTGGAAGTGTTACAGTTGGTGCAGGCCTGGTTCTGTGACAGCTCCTCCTCCTCCCCAGTCTCTGCCGACCCTTTAGAACAAATGGATCATGATGGACCACGTGGTCCTATATAGTGGTCCTATATGATTACAATAGGGATGAAACTTCCTACAGCCTAGAGCCATCCTAACCATCATGACATCAGAGTACAGCACGTAACTCATGCGTTTGGGTAAACAAACTACTGCAGCATCAGTCTTATAAACCTATACCACATGCAGTTATATACAGTAGATGAGCTTGAGGGTGAGAATGGATGACCAGGCTGCAGTTTTATTCTTCTACTGTCCAGTACCACAGCAGCAGCCTCATACATCTCATGTTTTCTGGATCTCTTGGTTCCATATCTGTCTCTTGTGCTAGATTTAATCTCGGAACATCTTTGGTCATCATGGTCCATACATGTCTATAACTGATTGTTGATGTTTTCCATTAAAGACCATGGAGAGTGACTGACCCGAAAGTGAAATTAAAATGAAGGCCTGGGAAGGTACCTGGTAGGCCACACCATCTAGGTTAAATACTATCTGTGATATACACGCAAAAACTTGCGTTGAAACGCATTTCTCAGAACACGTCCCTACTGTTAAGTGACATGTGACTGTGAACCTCTGCAGGAGGGTTAGGAAGTCAGAGAAGGGCTGGACTAGGAACCTTTAAGTCACGCTTCTTTGCTGGGAATGCCTGTACAGGGCAGAAGTGATTTGACTTCTCGCAGGTCCCGAGCTTTAAAGAGTAGATGAAATGTGAATTACGGAAAAGCTTTTAGCAAATAGGAGCAAACTCCTGTGCTTTTATCATTTATTTATTATGTAAGATACAAAGATTACATTATTGAAAGTTCACCAAGTTTAGATCAGAAAACTAATTCTTCCATAATAAGAAATACAAATAACACAGATACATTTCCACAGAATATGTATCCAAAACATTTGACATAAATTGACAAAGGTCCTATAATTATAGTCCTTTTGCTTGGATTTCTGTTTCCAACCAGCCATGATCTGCTTTTCCAGGGAAATGTTTGAGACAGTCACATTTGTCTGCTTTACTCACTATATGTTCCCTCAATATTAGCAAATACTGACCGAGTTTCTACCATGTACTAAACAGGGGTATACTCCAGTATTAAAATGATGAATAGAGATGACAGCCCTTACTCTTTGTATAAGGATTCTCTAAATGTTGCATGTGATGCATTCATATTTCACAAACTAGACATTATTTATTTGAAATTCAAATTTGACTGACCCCCCTGCATTGGTATTTGTGATATCTAGCAACTCTGCTCTTGTTGGGGTGGGTGGGAGCCACCAGGCAGGTGAAGGCTGCTCCGACTGCAGCCTCTTCCAGGCAGGGCTGAGGAGGGTCTAGGGTTCACCTAGGGCTTTTCAGAGGAGGCAACTGAGAACTTGGGGGCTTGGTATTGCTCGGAGTCTAGGAAGACATTGAAATCGATTGGACACAGCATGGGCCTGTGGATTCAGAGAGGCTGCTAGGAAGGAATCACATTTGAACTGAAGTGTGAAAGTCAAGTAGGAACTGGTCTAGAGAATTTAGGAAGCAGCACAATTGGAACAAGCTGCATCCTCTGCTCAACCCGTAGGAAGAGCACTTTAGGCTGTGTAACTCCCTGCAGTTGTCTCTTTCCCTGCCTCTCCAAAGACATTTTTTCAATTTGAATTCAATTCTATGTATGTATAACCCTCCCCAATACATACTGTAAAAGCTTTTTTCACATACTGTGCAGTCCCCAAACTTGTAGACATTTGACACTCGTTTGTTTTGAAGAAAGCCTAATCCCTCTCATGGGAGTCTCCTGCTTGCCCTTACGCCACAGGATGGGACTCTTCTGGGTGTCACAGAAACCCCTCAGAGCCCTCCGCTGTGCATGGAAGGACTGGAAATACTGAAATATTTTTTTCCCTAGCTGGGTAGCTGCTTTTCCAAAATCCCAATTCCTCCATCCACCTTAATCACTAAATTCTCCATGACCCAATAATAAAGGAGTAACTGGCCCAGCAGGAGGTCCCCAAAGCCCTGCACTGGGGCCTTCATCATTCCAGTTAGTCAGGAATCAAGATAGATTGGGCCACCTACCTACAGGCTCCTGAACACCTAAACAAGCCACCTTCTCTTGCTTGGATCACAGAGCAGATCGTTGTCCAGGGAGCCACAAGAGAACATACAGACAGTCTGGTGTCAGCTGGAGCAAGTTTCTCAAGAATCAGAGCTGCCCAGAGACTGGAAGTAGAGAGATACTAGGCCATGAAAACATTCAGGCGGAATGTGATGACTGTGAGAGACTGGAGGAGGAGAGGTACAGGCATTGGCTGCAAGGGCAGGCTCTGGCTAACTATGGGATTCTGTAATTCTGTCATTCCAATTCTGGGTCAGAAAACTAAACATCCCAGGCAAAAACAAGCCCCTGACTGTTCTTTAAAAGATTTATTGGTACATCATCATACCTGTGCATTTTACATATCACTTGCTTTTGAACCATAAGAGCATATCTAAAAGGCATTTGTTTATGAAGGCTAAAATATTTACCATGTGGTCATTTATAATGAACCAGTGAACACTTGTGTATTTTGTCCTAAGGATGCCCGGAATGAATTTGTGTGTGTGTGTGTGTGTGTGTGTGTGCTGGGGATCCAACGCATGACCTTGCACTTGCCAGACAGGTGCTTATGCCACTGAGCTAAATCCCCCTCCCCCGGAATGAATTCTTTGATAAAGCAACAATCACTCCTAATTTACTTACATCATTAACCCAGATGCCAGTGCAACCAGACTGTTTTCCTTAATAGGATGCAGCCCCTTGCTTAGGATATTAATGGAAAATATCAAGCTGTCCCTCTGGGGATATTAATGTGGCCTCTCATGTAGAAGACAGAAGCAGCCAAGGTCCCAAGGTGCTCTGACCTGCCCTTTTCCCATTCCCACTAGAACCACCAATCAGTCTGGGTTCGCACATTAAACTCAGCCACGGTGAAAACCGATGTATGTTGAGCTTCTACCTGCACCCTGAAAAGCTCTCCCTGGATGGCTGTCATTAGTCCTCTTAGCAATGTCATCTCCTGCATAGAGGTAGACACTACTGCTAGTATCACAGTGGAGGAAATGAAAGCTTAGGGAGACTCCAGGACTTTCTCAGAGTCACATATGGAGAAAGGATGTCACTCTTGTTTCAATTCTGAAACCTCCTTCTCACTCCATATTTGCCAATGCAGCCATTGAGATATTTGAGCAGCTATGAAAAACAGAACAAAATCTCATGACCACATAAAGTCACAGTCCAGCTGTAGCTCTTAATCTCCAACTGAGATTACCAAAAAAAATTAGGAGACAATGGGAATATTTCAATAAGAGCCTGAAACCCCCATGTAACCATGCGATAGAAGAACCACCTCACCAAACTTGTTTGGTTTTATTTTAATGTGTTGATTTGGATTTTAAGTAGAAAGAAAAGTGGTGGTAACTTCCACTTTCCTTCAGTTAGAAAAACATCTGGAGATCCAGTGTTAGAAGAAGGAAGGACTGGCCCAGGATTTAGCTCAGTCGCTCAAGAGCTTGCCTGGGAAGCATGAGGTTGTGAGTTTGTTCCCTGGTACAAAAAAGAAACAAGAACAAGAAGAAAAAGGAAAAGAAAGAAAAAAGGAAAAACCAAAGGCTAGGCTGGTTTTGTATTATCCAATCATGAAACAAGCATAGAAATATAAAATCTGCCAAAAGTTAGCCCAACCCAGAAACAGGATGCTACTGGATCACTTCTTTTGCTCAAATCCTCCTCAAAAAAGGCAGTTGCAGGACCAAAAAGACGTGAGGACTGAGAATGGAGGACATGAGAAAAAGTCCACTAGATCCCCAGCCCCATTATGATCAGAGAGCTCTAGGTTAAAGTGTTTGCAGCTGAGGGAGAAATCAAAAGTGCACCGCTCACATTGTGTGATGTCATTAGTGGCCGGGGAAGGGGTTAGTCCTGAATGCTCCAGCCTTGTGGGGGCTTAGCCTGGAAGGCAGGTGAGTGGGAAGTGGGGCTCCCAGGGCTTGAGCTGTTTTCTAGGCTATTAGATTAAGGTTGACACTGGCTACTCCAAAACTGATATCAACGGCAGATTCCTGGCCCATAACAAGCGTTCAATCAGTACTGAGTCCATGGACGGATGAAATAGAAGTGCCTGAGAATAATGTGGAGAATGCTGTTGTTGAGGGTGCTGAAGCATCCTTGGAGCTCAGTAGGAACCAAGGGTGCTTCTCACCAGTGACATCTGGAATAGGGGGCGGCAGCCAAGACTGCATCTGCACCACACTGAAGGTCCCTTGTGGTGCATCAGAGCAAGCTATAAGTACCAGTCTCACACCTTCCAAACCTAAATCTGCACAAAGGAAAAAGATCAGAGAAGGAATAGCTGATAAGGATAACAAAGGTGGGGGAAGTTGGAGCAAGAGAGAGAAAGACTAACGAAGCACAGGAATAAAATAGCTTGGACTGCCTGCTTTCTCCTCATGGAACTAGATTACAAGAAATCATGAAATCACGATTAAAAGAACCTCATGGAACCGCTAGATTACAAGAAATCATGCAACTGTTGTGTTCTTATCTTCATGGTCAGCAGACTAAGAATTGTGGTGGGCAAGATGGAGTGAACCAAGTTGACACGACAGCTCTGGGAGCACCGGGTTAGGAAGCAATGGTTTGAAAAGAAAGCACTGTCCCTTTGCTCTCTGATACCTCCACCTCTTCCCAGAACAGTTTTTTGCTTTGAGGCCTTTGAAAGGCATGGTGCTCAGATCCATTCAGGTTCTAGATGGTCCCTCTAGATTTCCGCTGAAAAGTACAAAGGAATGGTCTTGGCAAATGTGGCCATTTTAGACCACAGTGCGGTGCAGAAGGAGGAAGCACCTGAACCCCTTTCCAGCCCACAAAATACCGAGCCTTGGTCACGAGTCTGGATTCAGCTCTGTGTAGAAGCGGTACATGTTCAGACTAAGACAGAAAGCAGACCTGGGACTTCCCTCTTGCTTCTGCTCCGAAGGGAAGTGAAACTGCTTTTCAGCACCACAGGTGCTCACCTCCAGGGGGAGAAAGGCCTCCTTCTCTAAGAAGTCAAAGTTCTAAAAGAGGAGCCCCTTCTTACCTTTCCTGGGTGGCCCTTTGGGGAGCTTATGCGATGGCATTTCAGTACAAGAGAAAGCAGAGGAAACAGCTGGGGACGGAGCAGCACAGGAGAGATGAGGGTGAACCTGCAAGTCCAGCTCTTGGCCACTTCCTCACACGGGATTATTCTCAGCTGCTTTTTCTGCCCTTTTTCTGCATGCAAATGTTGGCGGAGGCCAAAATTCCCATCCTTTGCAGTTCCCCTTTTATTGTTTGCCTTCATTGAAAAGAGAACTTCCTTGACTACAGGAAATTCAGATTTGTACCATTCAAGATCTGCACCATTTCGGGCCCATGAAAATGCCAGAAATAATTTGCTTCCTTTTCAAAAATGTGTATTTGTTGGTTATTTTCCTGAGTACAAACAGGGTACCTATTATTCAGTACTTACTAGGTTCTCAGTAAATATTTGTTCAGTGGGTAAGACATGTACATTTTTGGAAACTCAAAAATTTCAGAAAAGAGGGGAAAAAAATCAAAAGTCATTTGTAAAACCTACCAACCAAATATAGTTACTGTCGGGGGGTTGGCGTAGATCCTTGTGGTTACATGTATGTGTACATAGCTAGGGTCGTACTGGATGTATCATCCTGTATTCCACATTATGGCATAACAATTTGTCCTGTTATTAACTTGGAGTAATTGCTTGGACTGTAAAATATTCACTCACTCTTTTGGATCTTTTAGTTATCTTTGATTTTTTTCCCTATAGTGAAAATAAAGAGGCAGGTTGTAGCCAAAGAGAGGAGGGGTGATATTTGGGTGTTCAGAGCTACAGGAGATCTTAAACATAGAATCCTCTAAATTCCCCTCACCTGTGTTTTCATTTCAGGAGAGCAAGGAGTCTACAGGAGCCAGGAAAGTGAGAGGAAGAAGAAACTGTCAGCGTGTCTACAGGACAGTGTAAGTGAGAAGGTTCTCCATCCCCAGGAGTCCCTGGGATAATCTGGAGAGAAGTGTGTGGACAGCCAGTTATTAGATGTGCTCGAGGGCATTCCACTCTCATTTTCCAACTCTAGGATCCCTCTGCTGATATACACTCGTAGAACTAACTGATTATAAATGAACCAGAGCATCCTGTGCCGAGATTTCATTCTTGAGCCAAAAATAGAAAGGAAGCTTGTTGATGAACTGAACCCTTGTGGGAGGCTGGGGTAAGTCAGTGCCTTAAAGTGCGACAGCTGTGGCCTGAGAAGAGCCAAGGTGTGGCACCACTGGGTCTATAGGAGGCCACCAGAGTTCACCAGGACATCGCCCGGGACTATGAAACAGCTCACAGAACTACACCTCTGGCCTCTCTCTCATTAGTATGTTTGCAACATACAACAAGTACATGCATATTGGGAAATCTGCACATACACATTTTATATCTCAATCATTTTACTTCTTTCTCTGCTCCATCTCTTCCCACCCCCAGATCACCTTCCCATCTCTACAAAGTCCACCTCCCTGTTTGCTATCATCTTTTACTTTGCTCTTTAAACTATTTCAATTTTGGGTTTCTCACATAAAAGAAACCATGAAATATTTAACTTTTAATGTCTGATTTATTTCACTTAGAATTATGGTTTCAAGCTACATTCAGTTTCTTACAAATGACTCAAATTTATCTTTATGGCTGAGTAGAACTCCATGTAGTATATATACCACACTTTATCCATTTATCTGTTTATGAGCCTACAGGTCGCCTGCAAGATTAAGAATATTATGATCTGTAATACATGAGAGTGCATGGATCACTTTACCTAGTTTCAGTTTTAGAGGAATCTCCATCCTGATTTCCATAGTGGCTGCACTAGTTTATGTTCCCACCCACAATGTAGAAGGATTCCTTTTACCCACAATCTTGCTGGCAGCCAGCATGTGTTGCTTTGAGCTTTTGGTGATAGATGGTATTCTTTCTAGACTGTTCTTTTGATTTGCATTTCTGTAGTGGGCAATGATGCTGAACATTTTTTATGTACCTATTGGCTATCTGTACTTTTACTTCTGACAAGTGTCTATTCATTTCCATTGCCTGATTTTCTTTTTAAAAAATATTTTATTAGTATTTGTGTGTAGTACACAACATTTGCATTCTGTGTGTGGAGTTGGTACAAGTACATAATGCATCACCAATTCCTTTCTCTCATCTCTTATCCCTTCCCTACCCCACCTCCATTTCTTGATCAAGAAATCAAATCATAACATATGTTGGAGAGGCTGTGAGGAAAATGGAACCCTTCTACACTGTAGATATGAAGGTAAACTAGTACCATCACTATGAAAACCAGTATGCAGATTCCTCAAAACATTAAAACTAAAAATTCTGTTTGACCAAGCAATTCCCTTTCTAGGTATCCTGAGTTAAAAGACATCATAGTACAGTGGTACATGCCTACTTTTATATGGGTAGCAGGGCAGTTTTTAACAACTAAATCTTGCTAATGGCCCATGTGTCCACTGACAGATGAATGGATAAAGAAAATATGATATTGTGTGTGAAAATGTGATGTCTATACAAAGCGGAGTACTACTGCGCCATAAAAAATGTACGGACGAGTCATTTGTAGAGAAATGGATACAGCTTGAGACCATGATTTTAATTGAAATAAATCAGACACATGAGCTTAAATATTACATGGATTCTCTTATATGAGAAGTCCAAATTATAAATAAAGAACAAGATAAAAGACAGATAACAGGAAGTAGATAGATCATTCTTAGCAGGGAAGAGGATCAGTTGTCCACTTTTGATCAGACTTCTTATGTAGTCTTGTTTCTTGAGGCACGCCTCACCTACATAAATGACAACCTGAGGCAACTCAGTTCCTTGGAACGGCCTTTCTGGGATGTACAGGTAGTAGTGTAGTGAAACCTGTGGACTGAAATATGACTTTCCTCAGCCTCCGCATTGTATCTGCTTCATGGTGTGATCTGTGGGCTGTGAATCATTGCTTTAAAAACTAACATGGGTGATGACAAGTTATGTTCCTTTTTATCCACTGTACTGATTACATGCATGTAACAATTTAGTGACAAATAAAGGTAAAACCACAGGCACTGCTCCTGGTAAACTGCACACATGGAGAAGCTATGTAAATGTGTGTGTATACACAAGCGCTCCTCTGGCACTGTGCATTTTTGAGAAATCAAAATGAAGATTATAGTGCGGCTTTTGTCTTTGCTCAGACAACTGTGTCTGAAAGGAAATAGCAGCAGAGTATGAGGACCCTCGCCTTCACTCCAGAGCACAGGACAGGATGGACTGGGGGTTCCCAGAACACTGCTCACAGAACCTCCCTCAGTGCCTTTCATCTCTGCTCCAGAGAATGCCAGCTCCAAAGCCAGGACTCGTTAAGCATGTAACAGTGAGACCTCCCCAGACGGGTGTCCAAGCTTTTTACTCATGTCTCCTGTGGAAAAGCCTCTGCCCTTGGGCAAACGGGAAGCCCAAGTCTTGGCCTTGACTCCAGGCAGCCTGGCCATGGTGGAGGCAGGACATCTCAGTAAAGGTGATATTGCCACAAACCTCCGCATCTCCAGTGAAAAGGAAATTGGCATCAGAGTTCCAGAAGAGATCGGCCAGGCAAAAATTTAAAACTTAAATCCAAGAAAGCAAATAAACCCAAAGCCATCTGGTGGAGGAAGTGGTCAGGGATAGGGTCACTCTTTCTAGGTGTCACTATCGCTGCTGAGTAACCAGCTGGGCATGGGGATGCAGGGTAGGATGTGTTTAGAATGTGGGCCTGGCTTTGCATAGCCACACACCATGACGTTTTCAAAGTTCTAATGGACTTTCATATTCCAACCAAGTCTCATTTCCCCAATCTGCAATGTGAGCCCCTTAAAGAGGAACTGGTGGTTTTAGGAGAACTGTTGAAATGACTGTTTCTACAACTGCTTTCTTTCCCATCTTTCAGTTTGCGCCAAGCACACCAGCAGCTTCGGAGACTAGTTTAAAGCTGGGACTTGCTCTCTGCACCATGAACACCTTCAGGGTAGCCCTGCTGCTCTGGACTGTGGCGATGTGTGCTGGAGAGGACGACCTTCTGCTCGAGCCAAATGAAATCGGATTTCAAAAATGCCGGGATGCCTTGAAACTCCCCGTCCTGGAAGTCTTACCTGGAGGGGGCTGGGACAATCTGCGGAACATTGACATGGGCCGGGTGATAGAGCTGACGTACACTCACTGCAGGACCACCGAGGATGGGCAGTACATCATCCCCAACGAAGTCTTCACTATTCCGCAGAAGCAGAGCAACCTGGAGATGAACTCGGAAATCCTGGACTCCTGGATGGATTACAAGAGCAGCACCTCCTCCTCTATTAACTTGGATATCTCTCTGTATTCCATAGTCAACGGGAAGTTTTCCACTGAGTTCCAGAGGATGAAGACCCTTCAGGTGAAGGATCAAGCTGTGACGACCCGAGTTCAAGTCAGAAACGTGATCTACACTGTCAAGATCAACCCGGCCTCAGAGCTCAGCTGGGAGTTTAAGAAGGAGCTCATGGACATCGCCGAGCGTCTGGAGAACAACCAGACGAGGATGGCCACCTACCTGGCGGAGCTCCTGGTCCTCAACTACGGTACCCACATCATCACCAGTGTGGACGCTGGGGCCGCGCTCATTCAGGAGGACCACATCAGGTCCTCCTCCCTCCAGGACAGCCAGAGCAACCAAAAGAGTGTGACTGCATCTGCTGGAGCTGTCTTCTCAAGAATTGTGAATGCCAAAGTGGACATTGGATACTCGACTGAGGATGCCTTGATCAAGGGCTACCTCTCCAATCGGACCAACTCCAGGGTGCTGAGCCTTGGAGGTGTTCCATTCCACCCAGGAATCACCCTCGAAGTCTGGCAGCAAGGTATCAACAACCATCTGGTGGCAATGGACCGGGCCGGCCTGCCCCTGCACTTCTTCATCAAGCCGGACCTGCTGCCCGAGCTGCCCCGGCCGCTGGTGAAGCAGGTGTCTCAGATGGTGGAAGCCGCAGTGCGTCGCTATTATGACTTCAATACCTACCCTGGGTGCACAGATGCCAGCTCCCCAAACTTCAACTTTCAGGCCAATATGGACGATGGCTCCTGCAGTGGAAAGATGAACAACATCTCCTTCGGTGGAGTTTATCAGGAATGCACCCAAAACACAGGCAAGGACCTTGCTCTCTGCCCAAACCTGCAGCAGAAGAATCCGCTCACAGGTAACTTCTCCTGTCCCACTGGCTACACTCCCATCCATCTGCTGTCTCAGATCCATGAGGAGGGTTACAACCACCTGGAATGTAAAAAGAAGTGTACCCTCCACATCTTCTGCAAGACAGTGTGTGAGGATGTTTTTCGGGTGGCAAGGGCTGAATTCAGGGCATTTTGGTGTGCCGCCAAAGGCCAAGCCCCCGGACAGTCAGGACTTCTTTTTGGAGGGCTCTACAGCAGTCGGAGTATGAACCCTGTGACAAACCAGCAGTCATGCCCAGCTAGCTATACCACACTGAACCTCTTCGAGACCCTCAAGGTTTGTGTTACTCAGGATTATGAACTGGGGTACCGGTTTTCTGTCCCCTTTGGTGGGTTCTTCAGCTGTGCAGTTGGGAACCCCTTAGTAAATGCTGTCTTACCTGGAGACCATCAGAAAAAGTGTCCCGGGGGCTTCAGCCAACACTTGGCACTCATCACTGATGGATGCCAAGTATCCTACTGTGTCAAGGCTGGGGCATTTACTGGGTGGTCCCTGCCCCCGGCCAGGCTCCCACCTTTCACCCGGCCCCCCATCATGAGCCAGGCTGCCACCAACACCGTCATCGTGACCAACAGCGAGGGTTCTAGCTCTTGGATTAGAGATTCCCGGACTCACCGCTGGAGGCTAGGAGAGCCCCAGGAGCTGCGCAGAACCATGAGGATCATGAACGGAGAAAACGGTGGCTTGTCTGGCGGGGCAGCAGTTGGGGTCTCAGTGGCTGTCACCAGCCTCTTGGCAGGGCTCATCGCTTTGGCTTTCTACGGCATCCGGAAGTACAAGAGTAAAGGATACATATCAATCGATGGAGAGCAGAAGAGTGCACTTGTAGAGACCGGAACTGGAAACATCCCTGAACTAGAGCCCCAGAAAAGCCCAGCTTAAATCTCTCCTGGATGCACAGGTTCTGTCATCTCCAACCACCGCTTCAAGCACATCTTTCTTCCCTCCCTTCTCTACTTCTGTCTTCCCAAATACAAGGAAGTACCTCATGTAACAAAGTCAGGTATAACTTTGAGAGTTCTTGTTTAGATCCCAGGGCCAGGAAATTACAGGAGTACCATGAAGTACAAGGTAGGCAGTCAGGAGACTGAGAAACTGTGACTGGTGGAGCACTAAGGCCGAAAGGGACATCTTTTCTCACTATGTGTCGTTGTCCTCACTGGGGGCATGTGTGTGGAAAGGAGGGAGGATGCAGACAGCTGAATCTGGAAATGGTGGCTTCTGTCTGAAGTACGCAGCACTTTCTCACTTGTCAGCTGTCAGAATTTCTGCCTTTAGGCACCACGTGTCTTGTATTTTGTGCTTTTAAAAGCTATTTGTACTTTATACTCCTAGGCTCGTGAAAAGATACAGGAAGTCCTGTGTGGTCGCTGCCTTTTGGTCTTGAGGGGCCCACGCTGATTCCCTGGGTCAGCTTTAGGGGAAGATGTTCGTATCAATTTCACTCTGCCCCACTACCCCACAATTAGGACTTACAGCACAGTGACCAGGCCACTCTGGGACTTCTGATGAGAGTTAACATGTCTTCAGGAAATATCTTAACTTCTAAGCTTCTATTAGGAGGTCAAGAGCAAAGGGAGGGTTAGGAGAGATGGAGTAAATGTAAAAACTGGAAGACTCTGGTGCTAACTCCTTTTTTCTTGCCTCATCATGAAGCAGGCACCGACAAGATAGGCCAGTCATTCTGTGTTACCATGTTCTGTGTTACCCCAAAGAAGCCCTTCCACTTGCAGGCATGGCCCTCACCCCGTCTGCCTTCACAGATCGCTCGTGCGGGTGTGTGAGAAGCACACATGTGCACACACCCGGATTCCAGTCACAAGTTCAGATTTTCCCAGGGGCAAAAAAAGCGAAAAGTCCAAAAAGCCTAATCCTCGCATAAGCTCACATCTAAGTATTACTTCCTCCCTAAAACCAAAACTGTGCAGAAAGCACCACCAGCACTCCCTCCCCCCACTCCCCCTACCGCACCCCTCAGAAAAATCCAGGTCTCTGAATGGAAGGAGGCATCTGTAACTGTTGGAGATGCCTGCATCCTGGGCCACGTGGGGCATCTGGCAGGCTACTTGGTGATCAGCACTTGAGCTCTGCTCCATTTTGTCACCAGTCACATCTGACTGGAATCCCCTTCACCACATTTTTAAAAAGTTGTATTTATTTACCCAATCAAAGGTCACTAGTGAACTGCTGTCTAGGAAGAGTAGTTTGTCTCCTTTGTTCATGTCACACTCAAGGTCACTGGGAACCTCTCTTCTTAAGGGAGTGAAACAGTCTAGTTTGTGGGGAGCACAGGATGGTGGGGAGTAAGAGCCCACATTCATTCCAGCAGAGACACAGGGCACAGGCCTCTCTCACCTGCCCAGCCAAGGGTGCTAATTTCTTCTGTATTTTACCCTCTCCCCATGCATTCAACTGTTCTTCTAAACGTATGGGTATTTTGTGGCTTCTGGGTGTTTTGTAGGTCTCAGCAAATCCAACCACGTTTCTACCAAAGACTGATTGAATTCTTGAATGACTACTGAATCAAACAGGCAAAGTGAAGCCAAAGGTTCTCAGACTTCTAATGCATTCATTCACTTCTCATGCATTCACTGCCCAAGGAAATGAAGTTTTTCACCAGTTTCTGTTCGTAAAAATAAAACTACACATAAATATGCATTAAAACATGCACCGAGGAATGCTTTGTCCTGCTGTTCATTGATAGGACACAATGTGGGAGTCTGCAGCACACATTCATTGAGTACAACAAGGTCGGGCCCTGGGTGAGGGGCTCACAGGGTCTACTAACCTTCCTTTCCTAACTTAGGCCCCAGGCTGGGGTTTGTGGAAAGATTCGTCCTGGCTCCCAGGACACAATCTCTCAGAGACCGAGCTATTTGGGGTGATAAAGCCGGCTCGGCATTTGCATTTTAAATTCCATGTTCCCATCAATACTGATGATGCATGCAAACATTTATTTGCAAGACAACAACCTACACTTTTTTTTTAAACCCTGGATTACAGACAGGGAAGGAACCTTTAAGAATCAGCATCTGTGATCTGGGCTGATCTCTTGCCCACAAGTTCACTCACATGTTCTCAGGCCTTGTGGTCTCCCCGCGGCCCTCACCAGCTCAAATGTGTAACACAATTAGAGACGGGGTTTCCCCTGTATGTGGTGGGGGGCCGCGGCTACTCCAGGACTCTCAGAAGTAACCCAAATGCCTCTCTTGGGTGGGGTGGCGGCCAAAACCAGGTCACTGGGACGCCCTGTGGTTGTCGAGTTGCCGTTTATTGTTCTGCACAGACACCCCATGAGCACCAGGGGGCGAGGTCCCTGACGGAGCAACACCAACGATCCCGATTACAGCGGTTACAAACAGCACAGCGCCCGTGGACGCTTACCCGCCCATCCCTGGGGAGCCCACATGGGCACCTCTCCCCCCACGCGGGCCTCACCGGTCCTCTCGCGCACACAGCGGTGCAGCCGCGCCAGCCCAAGCACCGTGGCTACGCAGTGAACCAAGGAGCCTGCGCTCTCCCCGCAAAAGGAGCAAGGAAAACCCAACCGCGCAGGCACGGCGAGCCAGCCCCTCAGGGAACAGGCTTCTCCCCAGGCGCTTGTCCTCGTCCGCTCACCCTCCCTTCCCGCAGCCTGGGGTGCTGGTGTGGAGACCCGGGGTCCTCCGCATTTGCGTCCACTGGCGGCCCTTAGCCGAACCTAGCCAGGGCCACTGGGTCACCCCGTCCCGGCACCACATTGGGAGAAGGGCCATCCAGGTCCCCTCTCTCCAGAAAGCCAGAGGGCAGTGCGAAAGCAGTGGCCCCAGAGAGGAAGGCCACCGGGAGGGTGCGGACACCAGGGGTCCCCCAGAAGCTGAAAGGCAGGGAGGCCAAAGCCAAGAGCGCCACAGATGTGCGTCCTCCTGGAGGCCCTTTTCCCACTCTCCCGGGGTGATCTCCCCGCTTCCCCGCACCAGGAGCCAAGCGCCATAGCTCATCTCTGGCCTGGCCCAGGGGCCCGCTGCCCACCCGCGGTGAGCCTCTTCAGTGGCCTAGCAGTAGCCATGGAAGCCGACAGTAATTGCTCCACTCAGTTCTGCCTACTTCCTGCCGGGCACTCTCACCCCAGGGGTGGTCAGGGAGTCCGAGCTAAGATAGGGCGAGCAGGGACCTTTTGGAGTCCCTGCTAGGGCCCCTGTCCCTGGAATTGAATCAGGTAACTCAGGTGACTCCACGGGCCATACCAACACCAGAAGCGCTGCGAGGCTCAGAGGAAGCAGCTCTGGGAGGCCCTCAGGAAAGCTGGGCCTTGTTTCTCACCTTAGTACCACTTGTGGAGGGGACTTTGCTTCCGTGTCTCCTAGCATCAGAAACCTCCCGACTCTTAGGAAATATATGCATATATATGTCGAACCCCCAAAACATGAGGTATATAAATTCAAACTAATACCCAGATGAACTCCCCCAAACACACAGGTCAACGAACCCACTTTCAGAGAGGGGAGCTGGGTTTCCCGACAGGATCTTAGGACACAGCCTAGATGCAAGGTGGCCCTGAAACACCCAGAAATGGGCTGGAGGCAAGTGCTGTGCTCCGGGTCAATCACGGTAGAGGAGGGGGCATGAGGCCCAGCACTGTGCCAGGCCATGGTGCAGACAACGCACCTCAGACCTAGGTTGCACAGGCCACCGTGCAGCCAGTCCTGGAACACAGTGAGAAGAGCAGGAGTCTGGCCCTCCCCTCAGTGCACCTCCCCAGGGCAGCATTGCACAGGGCCCAAAGATCTGGGGTTTGGTGTCTTACAAAATGGAGGCAAAGGACGTCAGGGTCCCTCTACCTGCCTGGCCCAGTGATGTGCACACACACGCATACACACACACGCATACACACACGCACTGAAGTGCACACACACATACACACACATGCACACAGGTGGTGCAGAGCCCTCATGGGCTCCACTCACAGTGACAAGATGAAACCCACGGACTCTGAGCTGGTCTGGGGCCCACTGGGAAGGCCACGGGCTCCCCCTCCCCAGAGGAGGATAGTGCTGGGGCTCAGTGGGTGGCAGGCTCTGGTCTGATCACAGGGGCTAGGAACAGCATCATGGGGTGCTGTCCAGAGGTGAGGCCCCAAGCCCCCAGCTGCCTCAGACAGGCCAACGGTGAGCAGTGCCCTGGGAAGGCGCCAAGGGCAGCGGGGCTCCAGTGGCTTCTGCCTCCTAGGTTCACTTGGGTGAGTCCACCCTGCTCTGCACCTGGGCCTCAGACTTCCGGAGTGACAGCGGTTCAGCGGGTGGCCCCCCCCTGCCCTCCCCAACTTTGCACAGTGAGAAAAGGAGGAACTCTATAGAGCAGAAGCAGCAAGAAGGCGGCTGAGGCCGAAAACTTCAGCTTCACAAGGCCAGGGTGCAGAGGAGCGCACCTGTCTCTACCCCAAGTGCTGACTGCATCCCTACCAGGTCAGGCAGGATGAGAGTGCTTGTCTACCCAGCACCAGAAACTCCACGGGAACAGATGAAGGACAGCCCGCACCCATGTACCCCTGGTCAGATGAGGTTTATGAATGACCTCATCGATTCTATCTGGCTCCCTCCCACCCCCTGGGGCTGGGGGGACCACGAAATGGAGACGGACTGGTGGAGAGGGCATCTTACCAATGTCCACCTCGAATCCCGCCCCCCTCCTGCCCTGCAGTCCCCTGGTGCCCCATTCGGAGCCCCTCCAGCCTCAGTCTTTCTCCTGGGCAGTGCTGTCCTCAGAGATGCCTTGGGCAGCCAGTTCTGCCAGCACGTTGTCCAGGTAATTGGCATCCGGGTAGCCATGGCCAGTGAGATTAGAGCCAAACTCCGTCTTGTGATGCACCTCATTCCAGATGACAGTGTCAGACTCGCCTGTGGTGCTGGAGGTACCAATGGCAAAGATGAGGCGGCGATCCCAGGCTACCAGCAGCAGCTTCAGCACCTGGAGGGACCAGGGAGGGGCCAAAGCGGCACAGAGTTGCTTAACGGCCTCTGCAAGCGCTCTGACCAATTCCAGGCTCTCTTGTGTCTATTTGCTCTTCTGGTCCTTACTGCCCATCAGCCAGGAAAACCCTATTTTACAGGTGAGCAAACTGAGGCCTAGCGGTATACAGGGGAATTTCTGAATGCCCTAATTCATCCAAATTTAGCAAAATCTTGGTCAGAGCAGGCTGCCCGATAAAAATGCCACCCTTTCCAAATGGAACTGCTGCAAATATGGTTATGGGTGGGTGGCTGGGATTTTCTAAGGGTACCAAACTTTAACGTGATAGCTGCTGTTTCCCAAGTGATCACTCACAAATGCCAGGCACAGAATCATGCAATGGTCACAGCACACAGAGGACCAGGGATTGTCATCATCACCTACTGATCAGAGTCAGGAGGTTTCAAGCATGAGGCCAGCTCTGAGCAGAGTCTCAGGTCAGGGAGGGGCCAGGGATCCCAGGAAAGAAGGCCATGCAGACACAGTCGGTAAATATGTGTCCCAGGCAGGGGTCATTACAGCAACAGGGTGGCCACACTGCATCTTACAAACACCAGGTTCACCTCATCCCTCCCACATCCCATCTATGCAGACAGAAGCATCACCACTTTACAGGTTCAGAAATCTGTGTGAAGTGCATAAAGTTTCACACCAGCTTCCACAGCTGATGAATGATAAAGCAGAGCCGCAGACCCAGGCTTCTCTGGCTCCAAGACCCGGGCTCTTTATCAGCCCTCACTCTGCAGTGAAGTCTAGGCTGCAGTCCTGCACCCGGGGAGGGAGGAGGGCTGAACCTCACCCCCACAGGTGTTTCTATGTTATGCTGAAGACTGGGAAAAAGAAAATGAAAGCCACCAAAACAGCTCCGGCGATGTTAAATTTCACTTCTCTTAGGTGTTTGGTGTCAGACGCTGTGCTTTGCGTGCCTAACATAGAGGTGGGCAAGAGATGAAGCAGTGCTCCCCAGGATCACAGAGGGGAGGCAGCATGGGGAGGAAGGAGACGCGAGGATATGGTGGGGAAGAACATGGTGTTTTCCGGAAAACACCATGAAGAGCCTGGCCCTGGCTCCTAACCCAGGAATGATGTCCTGCGCCTTCGCCCTGTGGCCGATTCTCTCACTGTCCCCAACTATCTGCTGCCTCCCAGGAAGAGGAAGACACATCCAGGCCCGAGGTGGCGCCATGCAGGGGCTTCCCTGTGCCATTCTGCAAGTTCACCACTCTCAGGGTGGAAGGGGAAAGCTTCCAGAGGGAAACAGAGCCGCACCCTCCACGGGGCTTCTCTCCTGGACTTGGTCCCCTTCCAATGGGAAGGCGTGGACCGCAGAGCGCTCTTCCTTCGACCTGGGTTCCAGAACAGAAAGGTACGTGCAGCAGCCATAAGGGTGGAAGCTTATGAACCCCTCCATTCATCTGTTAAAATCCCTCCAAGGAAAGCTAGGAGGTGGGAATTTGGGGAGATGGTGGTAGTTACTGAAAGGAATCTCAATGGATGGGAGTAGCGCTTCCCAGGAGAGCTGAGAGACCTCTTACTCTTCACCAAGAAGGACACCAAGAGAAGGGTCTGCAGACAGAAGCAGCCCTTGCTAGACACCAAACTGCCCAGTGTCTTATCCTGGACCTGACCCATGACGAAGCATAGCCCGGCGACTGACACACAGTGTGCTTGAGAACTGAACATCTGCTGACGTAAGGAGCTGAGATCGACAGCGAGCAGAGGGACCTCTCATTCACTACTTCCCCGAGCACTCTACACAGACAAATGATTCTTTTTGCTTCTTGAGAGTAAGAAAATTCTTTTCTGATCTCATCCACAGAAAAATAAATGGAAAGTTTTATTCTAACTAGAGTTCATAGGACTACAGAAGTCTGATCATGAGTTGCTAGGAATCTAAGAGCCCAATCATTAGTCTGAGCTCTGCTCTTTAGGGGAAAAGTCCAAGAATACAAAGATAAAATGATCCTAGCTGGGTATGAAGGCGCCTGCCTGAGAGCCCAGCACTCTGACAGGCTAAGGCAAAAGGACCAAAAGTTCAAGCCCACATTGGGCAATTTAGCAAACTGGGGAAGACCTTGTCCTGAAAAATAAAAAGCTATATTGATGGGGATATAGCTCAGTACAAAGGTCCTGGGTTCAATCTCCAATACTGCAAATAAATAAGATATAAAACAGAATAACACCCCCCCCCCATGAAGATCCCCCCAGGGCAGTGCTTTCCCCTCTACTTTGTGGTCAAGTCATCCAGGGCTCTCATTAGGATGAAGTATGTCATGGTTCTGGTCTCTTCAAGCTCCTGGGGTCACCGTGAGGAGAGGCCCCAGCACCTGCCTTTAGTAGTAGGACTGCAGACAGAGGGACCATTATTGCTAGCAATACACTGTTGAGGAGAAAAATAAAATTTCTACTGCAAAAAAAAACCCTATCCCAATCATACCCATTCTTCCCCGTGGGTGACTCAAGTGTGACCTCACTGCTGTGCGCATCTAGAATAAAACGAGACCCAGCCATCTCAGATCAGCAGGAAGGGAAACCTCAGGCTCTCCCTTGCTCCCCAGCTAAGTGCCCCAACCTCGCCCTGAAGCATGTGCACTTACCTTTCTCCCCTTCTCACTATCTGGAAGGTAGCAGTGTCGTGGGAAGCCACGAGCACTGAAGCTCTTCCCTGGGTTGGGGTGTTCCGGCCCCTGAAAGCAGAAAGAAAGAAAACAGAGGGCGTAATCTCTCTGGTGAGTGCAGGAATTGGCATGGTGACAACAATAACAGCCAGAGACTGAGGCAGCATGAGCAGCTACTTCACACACACGCGTGGCATCTGTGGCATCCAAGACCTGGGTCTGACCACATAGCCCGCTGGAGCCCTTCTAGATGGATATGGGCACAGTGTCAACACCCTTGGTATCATCATCCCCTCCCGCTGCACAGATGGGAAAACGGCACTCCGGAAAGGTGACTTCTGTGATGGCAGCAGCTCTGCTAAGACTTCAGGGCAGGTTTCCTGCAGCTCACTCTGGACATCCTAAACTACATGGTGTAACGGGGCGCCCCTGCACAAGGGTCTGCGCAGTCAGGGTTTTCTCGGTGACTTGCAGATTTCCTCTGGGTCTCCAGAAGTTCTGGGCTGTTGTCCTGCTTGGCAATATTGAAGACAATATTCAGGACTAAAAATCTTGCAATACTTCAGTGAGGGTCACCCGTGGCTGCAGAGACAGTCTCAGGCCACTGGTGGGAAAGAAACTGAAGCAGAACTGAATCAGAATCCAGAATCCAGATGCTGCAGTGGCTGGGGGCCTGCAGAGTCTGACTCCACTGCAGCTGTGTTGGTCCTGGGCCTTCAGAACCCACTGGATTACTAGGAGACGCTGATGCTCCCTTGACCAGCAGGCCCACCTCCCACCTACAAGCCTGGGTACATTAAGGCAAAGCCGCGCTTCTGCAGGGTGAGGCTGCTCTTCATGCTTTCTCTCTTCCACACACATCTGCTTGTTATCCGCTTCTTTCACAGGAGCTGAAGCAGCACCACGCCCTGTGAGACGCTGAACCCTGGTGCTGACCCACACGAGAAACACCCAGCCAGTCAGTTTAGCACAACTTTGGGTGTGGGTGACAGACACACTGAGGAGGGGAGCCCCACCCTGGCTGTGGCTGGCACCCACTAATCGGCCTGTAGCCTGGATGGAATAAAAAGAGAAAGAAGGAGTAAGTCTGGTTTCCGCTTCTTCAGAGGTGCTCCCGTCGCTGCCGCAGCCTTTGGGCGTCTATTCCCAGACTCTCAGTGCAGCCCCTCGGGCTTCCCGATATGGATGCTCATGGGGTTCTGTGGGGAGCTCCAGGCCGGTGACTTCTGACCTAGTCCACTGGCCCTCTAGCACCCAGATTTTGCAATTTCCACATCAGCCTCTGCAGGTGGCCATCATAAGCCCACCTTGTACTCCTTTATATGTCACATGCAAAGGGTTTCCTATGTGTGTGTGTTACATTAGATCTGTTCCTCCAGGGGACCCTGACTAATACACCCTGACCAGATACAGCTGCTGGTCTGTGACTTCCTAGCCCCTGGAACCATGAGCCACACAAACCTCTATTCTTTATAAATCATCCCACCTCAACTAGTCTCTTATAGCAACAGAGAATGGACCAAGACCCCAGGCTTCCCACGGATCCACTGGTCCCTTTGAGAAGCTCACAGGAGGCGATAGACTCCATCAATGCTATTACTCTGAACACATATATGTGTCTAGAATCTCTGAGCAGCATGGACCCCTCAGGGATAGAACCCTACTTTACAAAGCACTTCTGGATACAAATGAGGTAACAGTCATAATCCCATGCCATTGTTGGCAGCCTCTCCTACAGAGAACTAACGACTACATCCAGGCTGTATAAATGAATGAATGACAAAACCATAGGAAAACATGGGGTTTTTTTTGTTTGGCTTTGTTTTCAAGGGTCCTGGGTTTGAACAATGCCCCCACACACTGAGCTACATCTCCAATCCTTTTAATGCAGTTTATTTTAAGACAGAGTTTTACTAAATTACCCAGGTTTCAATCCTCCTGCCTCAGCCTCCCAGAATGCTGGGATTATGGGCATGTGTCACCCTGCTCAGCCCTGAGTTTTCATTTTCTCTTATTATGAACCATGATTTGAAAAGGATGAAAAATGATTCAGTGTTTAAATTTATTGTTTGCAGAAGCCTGGCTGCAGGGCAGTTAGGATCCGGTCACCTGCACGGCAGGGTCTGTCTGTGCATCTCAGGAGGTCCTGCTGCAAGCACATGTGCCCCTCCCTTCTCAGGCAGTCACTGCAGGTGTGCAGTGTTCCCAGAGCTGCACTTTCTCCAGCCAGGCCAACCAATCCCAGGTCTGTCAGCTGCGCCATCCCAAGGCTGTGTGCTGTGCCCACTCAGCTGGGTCAGCCTGGCACTGACTCTCAGGCTGGGACAACCAGGCTGATGCCGGGTGTAGCAGTCACAACTTTTCCCTGAGCATCTCCCAGGCAGTGGCTCTCCACAGGGAGGGTGGAACTCAGCCTCAAGCCTGTTCCTGAAGCAGCCAGTGCTCTGTGCAGGCAGCAGGGAGCAGGCAGCCGCTCTGCTCTGGACCTCTGGTGGTGAGAAGCAGATGCTCACCCAGATCCGGTACTCGTCAAGGCTGTCGCAGTCCATCCTGACCCCTGTGCTGACACTCACGCTCTGCCCCACTGGCTGCCTCGAGATCCCCGGCCTGGCCTCCGCTGACCTGCATGACCCCAGCCCCAGACTCTCTCACCCCAACATTTCCCTAATCAAGCCCCATTACTGGAACTCGGACTGTGGCAGGGAAGTCCACATCCCAGCCTGGTCCTCATGGCTTTTTAAGTCCCGGCTGCAGCTCCCATCCCCACCCCTGCCCCTGGGAAAATTTAGGCTCCAGATTAAACTCTTTTCCATCAACCTTCACAGCCCTATTACATCTCTTCTCCATCACTGTCCATCATCTCCTCGCATCATTCACAGTCCACCAGGGAGGGCCTGGCCCGGAGCCTCTGGCCTTGGGGACACAAACAGGCTGGTCCTTCTCACTCCATGACCTGGAGGGAACTGAAACCACACTGGTGACCAAGGACTTGGCACCTTGGTCCTGGGCCCAGCGCCCCGCAGGCCGGGATCCAATCACACTACTTCCTGCCTGGCAGCATCTCTGCCCACAGGGCTGCTTCCCAGCTATGGGGGAGAAGCCAGGCTGGAGCTGGAGTAGGCCGCCATCCCCACTACAGCCCTTGACTTGGCCAGGCGGGTGCGGCAGGCTTCAAGGCCCTGCGCTCCACCTGTTCCATTCTGTTCTTTTGCAGGCTTTCACATGTTCTGTTTTATTCCCTCATAGCTTATGCGTACTCTAGAGTTCCTAGTACATTTCTTCGCCTACTTTAACGTGCCCCAGTTCCACTACCGTGGAGACTTCAGGGAGCTTCTCTGGTACCCAAAACACAGGGGAGCCATCACACACACTCAAACAGCTGTTTTAAGAAGACAATGAACTCGCTGTGAGAGAAACAGGGAAACCACACCTTTCACAGAAGCATAAAAAAAATAAAATACTTAAAAAAAAAGAAGACAAATGGGAGGGGTAACAAAGGTGAAGAAATAAGTATCTGCTAAAGAAACGGGTCTAGTCTGCACCCTGGCACATTCAGAAAACGCTTTGCCGTGGGAAGGAAGGGTCCCATTTGTGTTTACTGTCAGGAACACTGCTCAAACTTGCCCTTAAGGACTCTCTTTCAAAGAGCCAAAGAGGAAAGAAATGACTGCAAAAATCAAAGCACCAAGTGCAGCTATCAAATTAGAAATGCAAATCACCATCCCACAAAGAAATTCCACTTTGACAGGATTCTTGGACAGATATTCTCACATGTATGCAAGGTTATTCATGACAGCACGATTCGTTGCAGCAAAAGACGGGAAACAATCCATACCCCATCAAAGGGAAGCTGCTGAATGAAATTATTCATAGGATGGATTATTATACAGACACAGGAAGCCATGAGGAAGCTCTTCTAGACAGCCATGGAGAACTCCACAGAGGACATTGTTCTCGGGAAACCACAGGGCATGAAACAAAGCGCCTAAAATGTCACTGTTGGTGTGTAAAAGTGAGAGGGAGGGCTGGGGCCTGTCCCTGCTTCTCAGGCACAAAGGATCCTGAAGGATTCATAGGAAAGCATGGACAATGGTGGCAAAGGAGGGTATGCGGGGTGAGCCCCATGTGAGACGGACGGTGTGGGAAGGGGCTGCTGAGGAGGGCGCTGGGCGCACCTGAATGCCAGGGGGGATGCTGTAGATGATGCGGATGGTCTTGCAGTCCGGGTGGCCAGGCAGAGAGTGTGGGATGAGGTGGTACTCCATCTTCCCCGGTGGCTGCGTCCCCGTCTTCACCCCGTAGATGGTCTTGCATGTCGGACACTGCAGGCTCCCGTCCTGAGACAGCCAGAGTGGAGAACAAACTGCAGTCACCATCTCCCCACCCGACTCTAGAGGGTACCAGAGACACAGGACCCAGGGGTGGAGCAGGGAGGAAGGTGCACCCAACTGAATACTAGACCTGAAACCCTGCCCAATGACCTCCACAGAAACAGGAAAGAAGGTCCAGAGACAGCCCCCAGCTCCATCCTAAGGGACATAAAAAGACGCCCCTGTCCTTGAGGAGGACCAGCGGACCAGCACAGGACCTACATGAGAGTCAAGGTTTGACCACTAAGTCCTTAGTGGGTGGGTCAGACAGCAAGCGTTCAACAGCAGCAATTGTCCAACTAATGAGTATCACTCACCCAGGGGGATTCTCTAACATAAAGACATCTGGACCCCACAAGAAGACTCCGCTGGTGAGAACAGGTTGGCTATGAAGTGTAGTGGCTTAACTCTAAAATCAAAGTGCCCAAGTTCGAGTTCCAGCTCTCCTACCTACTGGCTCTGTGACCTTGGGCAAATTAATTAACCTCTCTGAGACTCAGTTTCCATGCACCACAAGAAAATGAATAGTATCTGTCTTGCTCAGCTGCTAGAGAATTAAAGGCAGTGATCCGCAGGGATGGCTTAGCGCTTGGCATCTCTAAATGTGATCAGTGTGTGTGGTCTCCAGCAGCCCAATGCCTGCTCAGCAAGTTTAGAATCCAGCCCCAGGAGGAGACAGACAGTACATCATGCTGCAGTAAACTGAAGCTGGCTTTACAAATGGTCATAACTTGGTCAGAAGGACAAAGGGTAAGCACTTCACAAATAACTAAAAGAGGGAAGGATGTCATCACTTTCAGGATTCCCAATGTACAGCCTTCCTGTCACATAGCCTCACTTTCTGATATTACCTAGGAAGGACTTATAAGTCCAATTTATTGACTTTAGTTTTTCAATACTGAGGGCTGGATCAGAGCCTTCACACTAAGTTACAAACCCAGCTGATTTTTAATTTTAATTTAATTTTGAGTCAGGGTCTTCCTAGGTTGCTAAGTTGTCTAGGCTGGGCTCAAATTTTCAATCCTCCTGCCTCAGCCTCCGAGTGCTGGGATAAGGAGTGTGGGTCACCACATCCAGCTTTTTCAAGAAGGGATTTGAGGCATCACAAGATCACTGTGTCTACTGCTGCTCTCTGGGGCTGGAACCTCAGGGCCACCTCTAGCTCTGAATATGGGGACAGGAGTTGCAAGACCCAGGGATGGGTGGCCTGCAGGGACAGGACAGAGCCTGTGGAGGCAGGACAGTGAACTCCCAACTCAGGAACAGAGAGCCCCAGCATGAGCAGAACAGGGACCCACACGCCCAGAGAGCCCTTGCCCTCTAGGGAGACAGGCCCTCTGCTGGGCTAGCCTGGGTATTTCCAGTCCAGCTGTGCTCATGTAGAGGAACAGCTCAAACTCACGGTGAGGATGCCCTAAGCCAGGGCCCAGCTCTCCGCCCTGGCCCTCACTTCCTCATGACTGTGAGTGAATTATCCTCTTTCCTCCAATGTGTTTGATGAGACAAAAACACATGTTTCAGAGCCTTTGTGCAAAAGAGAACCAAGGCCGCTGCCTTGAGAAATGATTCTGAAGCATTATGCACACATGTGCAAAGCCTTACCATGCGTTCTTGAATACAGGCATCCAAAAGGCACCAAAGGTGCTAAGCACACTCTTCAAATCAAAACAACCTCTGAAAATGCAACCTTTAGGAAAGAAAACCTTTAGTAGGGGTGGGGACTGAGCATGGGGTCCTCTACCACTGACTGATGACAACCCTGGGCCTGAGTCTACGGACACCAAGAAGAGCCCCAAAATGGCCCTTTGGGACCTCAACCCATAGAGTAGGCAAAGATGAGGGAAATGACAGCAGCAATACAAGCCACTACCATTCGCAGTAAGAGTTACAGCCTAGGAAGTGGGTACTGTTTTCTCTTTATTTTTCCAATGGAAAATGAGATCTCGGCAAGGCGGAAAGATCTTGCCCAAGGTCATCAGTTTCTAAGCCAGGAGCCACGTTCAGATGGGCTTCCCTCTTGCCGCTACCCCTCCCCATAAGAGATTCACAGAGTAGCCTCAAAATTCAGTTTGCATGAAGGTAACAATGTCAGGAGATAGCAGAGAAATGTCAGACTCGGCGGCAACGGACAGTAGAAAGGCACAGGATTCGGGCTCTGGACGTGGAGGTGGAACAAAGGAAGGAACGCGAGTCAGTGACTTAGACAGACATCAAATGGGGGAATCATCTGTCACCCACAGCAGAGCCCAGAGCTCTCAGGACCAACAGTCCTGGGGACACCTCCTCACTGTCTGGTAATCAGGTCGCCAACAGCCTCCCTGTCCTCCATCAGTGGGGTCCTCAGCAGCTTTGACAAGGATCTCTAGCTCTCTAGAAGGGACAGTCAGGGTTTCTGAAGTTGTTCAGAGGAAATGAGCTACAATTTAAACCCACTATCCTGGAGGGAAAAGGTGATGGGAAACCTCTCGCCCAGGCAGGCGTCAACATGCCATGAAGAGCCCCTCAGCCTGCACCAAGGGAGTCCACTGCTCCTGACAATGGGCCGCTCCCACCCAAACCCCTGGATAAAGCTGGGGCACAGAGCCCAGAGGGAAAGTGAGGACAACCTGGGGGAGAACCGCTCCTACTGAGAAGGATGATCACTCTGTCACTGGGGGGTCCTCTAACCCTGCCCAGATCTCCTGGGGGAAGAAAAGGGGTGCTCCATGCCCTGGGTCCCTGCAGCCTCACAGCAGGCACTTACCTTGTTCCCGTTGTTGTACATGGCGACCAGGCAGTAGATGTGGTAGATGTGGCCACAGCGTGACAGCTTGCCCACCACATCCGGCTTGACCGTGGGCTGTGGGCCCTTGTAGCCCGAGGGGGCTGTGAGGCGCTCCATACAGATGGTGCAGTCCTGCGGGATGGGGGACAGAGCAGGGCCGTCAGTGCTGCCCACCCCGCACAGTCAGGGGTCAGGGAGCTGCTTTGGGCCTCTCCTAGAAAACCCATGAAGCTGGCAACAGCAGTGGGGTGGCTTTGGGGATTTACATACTGTTCCCCTTGCTCTGCAAAGCAGTCATGCTTCACGTTGGACCGTGCTAACTTGGGCTCACACGTGTGTCACTTGGGCCCCCTAAAGGTGCATGGTCCATCTTTGCTGGAGTGCTTTGTCAAACTTAACTTAAACTGCACCACAAAGCCCCCCACCCCGATCCCGTATCTGAACCAAGACAGGGAGGAAGGGCACAGGGGAGGGCACCAGAAGGGAAGTAAGAATTAAGATGCGGGTCTGCCTGCAGCAGCGCCCCAAGATGAATGCCATCATCAGATATTGCACGTGCTCCTAACAATTTTAAGAATTAAAATATTTTTAAAAGGATTTTAAATGTACCAGAGGCTGCTGCTTAAATAAATCTACAGTGGTTTTGTCAACGTCAGCAATGCTGTTTTAAAAAGCGTGTATCAGTTGTGTTCCGTGCTGCTTCCCTGCGGCTGCCGGAGCTGAGGGCTGCTCAGCTCCTGGCTTCTCCTGCCAGTGCCCTGCTTTCCTGTTATCGTGCCCCAAGTGTCTCTGCAGCCAGGCACTGCCCCGCTGGAGACACTCTGACCGCAGCCAGGTGCATTTAAAGCCAGTGTATGTGGCGTTGCCTGCTTTCCTAAGCTCAGACTGTCTCAGAAGGGAGCTGACAGCCAGCCAGTGCCCTGCTAAGCAGGGACAGCTTTGGTCACAGCCGAAGCTCTTAACCGTGAACCTTGGAGCCCTGGTGCCGCCTGCCCTGACAGCTCTGCCTGCAGAGCCTGGCACATGCGATGCGTGCAGGTGATGGAGAGGGGCTGGGATGACACCTGTGCTCACCTCCTCAGGTGGGTGCCGGACTTTCTGCAGATACTTCTTCAGCACCTCCTCTGGGGTTTTACCTGTGGGGACAGAGATCACAGTTCACTACTAAGAGGTGGGAGGGTCCAGCCACCTTCCCAGCTCAGGCCCACAGAAAGGAGAATGAGAGCTACGTTCCAGGCAGAAAAGCCGGCCAGCTCGTTCTGTAAGTGGATTTGAGAGTGTGAAAGAAAATCCATGTTGTGGAAGAGCCACTGGGTAAACTGAAGGGCACATTGGCATCAGCCTGCCCCACCTGCAGCCATTTCCCTGACCCGCCTCTGCGTATTTCCAGCTAAGTCACATCTTAGAGGCGCTAAGTGAGGGAGTTTCTTTTCTTCACAATCAAACAGCTGAAATAGAAATGAAAGCGCTGCACATGCCATGTTTCAGCAAACATTCATGCTTCTACAGCAAGCCAGGAAGTCGGGATCCACAGCTCCCAGATGGCAGAGGCCGCCCAGCAGCACAGAGGGGAGAGGCCCAGGGAACGTCCCAACAGTGGCAGGGATCTGGGGCTCCTCCAGGAGTGGACCCTCAGGAAGTGGCAGCCTGCAGGCAGAGGGCCCAGCAGAGCAAGCACAGGGCCCCAGCTGAGCCTGTCTTCTCACCCGTAAAATGCGAGATTGATCGCACCGCCTCGAAGTAGTGCTGTCACAATTCACAAGCTAATGGACGTGCAGCCCCCTAGCACTCTGCCAGCGAGGGGCGAGATCTGTGCCATTAATAATAACAGGAAGAGGAGGACAGCATAAAATCCTCAGACTCCAAGCAGGGAAACTGAATTCACTTAAGCGAAGAAATTTTAATAGACTAGAAAAGTAGGACGGGGGTTTGCAGAAGTGGATCGTGAAAGGCCCGAAGCTCAGGAGCTGTGCCCTGTGTGTCTTGTGAGAATCAAGCGCCTCTGAACGGAACCTATGACTGACTTGCCCTGCCTGGACTAAGGCTGAATGGAGATGGCTATGCTTAACCCTTACAAGGAGCATGCAAGGGAGATGACAGAGCATTCACCACCCAGAAAGACACGCTGCAGGGCTAAGCCAGGACCAGTACAACCCTTCAGGTGCTGGGCTGAGGAACAGAAAAGCGTTCAAGGGGGGTTCAAGGAGCCAGAGGGACCTGTCAGGACAACTGCAGGGCATACATGGCTTGATCAAAATACATTGTGAATATTTAAATTAAAAAACAAACTGTTGCAGTTAAAGACATCATCAATTCCTGTCAAAAACTAGACCCCCTTGCTTCAAGCACACTTTTTTCTTGCCAATTTCTGAAGTAGTTTCAAAAGTCCTCCTTGCTGTGTGTGTGTGTGTGTGTGTGTTATGATCAAAAATATGGTACATGTGACTATTGTGTACCACCTAATGAACAGGCTCAGAAAAATGTCAGTGTGTCCCCATTTACCTTATTGATTAGCTCAGGTTAATCCCAGCTCCCCCTACCGTCAAAATGACTATGAAAGGTAAACATTTTAAACTGATTCAGGGCACACAGGCAGCCATGACAGGAAGGCAAAGACACCAATAAAAAAGGGCTTCTGGAACTGCTCCAGAAAGAAGGAAGACAGACAGGATAAGTACATCCAAAGCAAGGGGTGTACATGGCAATGGACCTGGGCCAGTGATGCATCTTCTATTAACTTAAGCATCCACTGTAGTCCGTGACCACACCCAGTTCCTGCTGAGAACAGAGAATGGACATTTTTACCCTGAGATGAAGAGAGAAGACAGAGGCTCCATGTAGTCACCCAAGGAGAAAATATTAAGGTCAGGACGTGAGTCCAATCTGAGGCCAAAGTAATCTTTCTCTTGTAGTACATGTGTTTGATGCCATACTTAGTATTTTTGTTCTCTGTATTCTTGTACTGTGCGTTTGTATTTCTGAAGGTGCGTCTGTCTGATCCACACAATTCCCCTTGGTATCACTATCAAAACCTGTTTGTGGGACCCCTTTAGAAGACAGTGCCAAGTCCTGGACCCCGCATGACCTCAGAGAAAGAGATCAGTACCTTTCTTTGCCTGCTTTTTGGTGGTTTTGCGGCTCGTGTTGGAGACGCCTGGGATGGACTTAATCTCGCTCTTGCTGACAGGGGGTGGATGCAGGACGAGCTTGGGGGGGCGGGTGAGACACACTGGCAGCCCGGCGGCGCTCATCAGGATTCCAGTGATTCCTACAGGACAGGGGTGAGGAAGGGCTGGAGGAGCCCCGCACCCCAATACTGCTCCCTCCCAGCCACCGTCCCCACTTCCCAGCATGCCCCAAGGCCTCTGCTTGCTGACTTCTCTAACATTCCACGTCTGGCCAGGTTCCTCCCGCCCTTCCCATGTGACTCACAGGGTCTCCCTGTGCTGTGACGCATGCCCCGTCTCTCCCCTCCCACAGCCTGTGTTTCACTTCCTGAATTTTCTCTTTCAGCAAGCACAGCCCTGGGGGGCCCTTACCTGCCAAGGCGGGATTGACGGGACTCGACCCATTCAGGTTCTTCACGGGGACTGTGGGAACCCTGCAGAAAGGAAGGGAAGGACAGATCCACCAGGCTTCTGCCAAGTGGGTCAGTATGGGCTAGGGTTTCCACCTCCTGGGACGGTGAAGATCTTCACTCAGCAGCCAGAGGAGGAGGAGGTGGTGACAGGTTCAAGACCGAAGTCAGGCCCCATCACCCCTCTGTGACCTGCAGTGCTCCAAGATGCTATTTTTGCTAGGGGTCACATCAAGGTATAAAAGCCCTCAATGCCCCTGGCTCTCTGGTCCTTCTCTCACTTTTACTCCCACCTCAGGACCTTTGCACGTGCCAGTCCCTCCAGCTGCAATGCTTTCCAGAAAGTAACTGCACAGTCCTCTGGCTTAAATCTGACCTCCTCTGTGAAGACCCTGCAACCATTTTATCTGATCCCACTACCCCTCCATGCTATCCTGGGACTCCCAACCTTCCTATAGGCATCATTACTTTTTTCTCATGGAATTTAAGATCTTTTAAATTAAGTCGTGGCTTCTTATCTCCCTTCTACAATGCTTGCTCTTCAAGGGCAAATACCCGAGTATGTGGTGTTCAGTGCCCTGCACGAACCGGCATTCAATCAACAGTCACTGAAGCAAGGAGAAAAGCAAGGACCCACTGAGCAGTCCAGACCCCAGTCCCCCACAGCTGTGCAGGGCAGACATGAACCCACGCCTTCCCTGGCAACTAGGAGCAGCAGACCCAAAGCGATCCCAGCACCAGCCAACAGAACCACTACAGATGGCCGGCCCCTCCCCTTCTGGCCTCCCAAATGCGGGCGGGTGGGGCACAGGCACAGCTGTGTGGAAAACACAAGGCTGCCCACAGAAGCACACAAGCCGACTGGGGATCTAGAGGCTCCTTGGGGCAGGGGCCCCCACAACTGGCTGGGAGAGTCCTCCAGGAACTGGTGGGCGGTGCTGGGAAACCGGACTGGTGAGGGAGAACTTGGAAAGTACCCCAGCCCTGGTTTGTACAGGACACCAAGCTCCATGCTGGGACACAGCGGAGAGTGCGACACCCCAAGGCCTCTCACCTCTGGTCAGGGTCCTCACAAGCCCGGGTTTACCTCCCACCAGTAGTGTGCCAACTGCTTACAACCCCAACTCTCCTACAACCCAGGCAAGGAGTCTGATCCACCTCTCTTAACAGACACGGAAGCCAGGACCAAGATCACACTGGCAAAGACTAATTCGGAGCCAGATGAATGGCTAAAGAAAAAACGGAGTACTACTCTGCCATAAAAAGAATACATTTGAGCCATTCATGCAAACAAGTGCACACCTGGAGACTACAATGCTAAATGAAATAAATCAGACACAGAAACTTAAATACAAGGTTTCTCCAACTGGAGATGCCCACAGTATAAATAAAGAGCAAAATGAAAGATAGATGATAGGAAACGGATGGTGGCACAGTGTGGAGATGGGGAGAGGGGAGGGAAGGGGAAGGAAATCTGGTTAAGGTGCTGTGGCAGACACACACCAATTCCTGAAAATGAGCATGATTCCTATGGATCACAAACACATGGAGTAACACACCATCCTGCTCCCTGGGCTGAGCTCTTAGGCTACCCTCTACCATCTTGGGTGCAGGCAGAGAATGTGCACTGGCATGGAGCAGATTCCAACAGAGGGCAGACCTGGTCCGGGGCCTGGGGCAGAGAGCAGGGTGACCTATGTCCCAGGGGAGGGGGCTCTCAGAGGAAGAGCCTCAGACCAGGGCTGGGAGAAGGATGGCAGGTTTGTGCCTGCACCGGGCCACCAAGCGTCCTCTTCCTCCGGAGTTGTCCCATGGACACATCGGACTGCACTCTGGAAGGGAAGCTAGGCAGAGAATCTAGGAACTGGCTTGGGTCTAGCCCCTGAAGCTTGCCAGGTAGGGTCAGTCAGGGCTCGCCAGAGGAGCGGCAAGGAACACGGGTTCGATCCCCAGCCCCACTAGCTGCTCCTCTCAGTGCCGGTCTCACTTTTGTGAGCCTCAGGGCAGAACTGGAAGCCACCTTTCAGACAACTGCCCACACCAACTTCCCCAAAGGCTGCCATAGTTTGGCCTTGGGCTTCTCCTCCTCCTGCCCCAGAGAATCTTCCCGTGGGCTCCCTGCGCCCCCGCCCCCCCCACAGAGCACTGTTCCTCTCCCCAGCCCCAGCTGATAAAGGGCTGCAACCTAGGTGACCAAGCCACCTTTGTTCCAGCAAACTGGACGGGCAGGTTTCCACACCCGATCTGATCACCTAGGAAACACCCCCAACTGCCAGAGCAGCCCTGAACCGCGGGAGATGGAGACAAGCAGGAGCAGCCCCCAACAGGTGACATGGGCACTGTCGCTGGTCTCTAGACAAAGCAGGCTGTGGACATGTGCTCATGGGGCACAGTGGGCTATACAGGAAGGAGCCCAGGGCTGAGGCCCGGGTGTCTCCATCACAGGCTGCTCAGCCTGCCGGGTCTGTGCCCTGGGAGAGCTGCCCAACCTCCACTTTCCCCGCTGTGTCTGGGTCCCTGTGACCACTGAGGATCTAGCGTAAATCGGCTGTAGCACAACCTGGGATGACTGTTCACACCCTCCCAGTCACAAGATCACACCGGGCCCAACCCTGCCATTTAGGGCCCGGGTCCCGGGTTCCCCAACTTCTCAAGGATCAGGCCAGGTAGAGTACAGGCAGAATAGGCAGGCCTGCGGGAGTAACCAGCCACAGGCAGCAGCGGAGACCCTCCTCCAAGGCTGCTTAGAGGAAAACCCGGAGTCACCACCCTGTCCTGCCCAGCTGGGGCTTCAGCTCTGCCTGCCCAATACCGGGAGGTGCCTCTAGTCCTCCAGGAAACGGGCGTCAGAGCCCTCCAAAACGCCCCTTGGGCTGTTCTCAGCAGTGGAGGGTCTGTTTTAGTTGCTAATAAAATAGAAAACTAAGCAGAGAGGAGAGCTAGTGAGATGGCAGAACGGGGGTGAGGGAGAGGAAGAGCCCTGCACACATGGGGCGGTGGGGGGGGATAGTTTTCTGGGCTAGTGCCAACACAGGACCCAAGGCAGGACACAATGGACCCGTTGCTACGGCAACCAGCCCGGCTGGAGCTGAGGACTGGGACTAGATGTGAGGAGGGGCCAGGTGACTCCTGCCCTCCAAGGCACCCCCACGGGCTCCTTTGTTCCCCCTGAAACCTCCTCTTCAACCCACCTCTCCATCCTCCCTGTGGGAAAGCTACTTGCAGAGGTCACAGGCAGCCAGGGAGGGGCATAGCCAAGCAGCAACAGAAGGTCAGTGGCAATGCCAGACAAAAGGAATGAACATGCTCATTAAGTGGCTGAGAAAGGCCATCAAGGAAGAGGTGGAAAGGGAAGGACTTTGAGACTGAGGAGAGGGGAACCCAGCTCTTCTCTCAGACCCTTTGAGTATACACGGCACCTCCCGCCCTCCAGCTCTGCAGCCTGTGGTCGGTGGTCGATGAGGAGGGAAAGCAGAGCAGAGATAAAGGCTGCGCCCCCCTCATTAAGATTCAAAGCCCAGTGGGCAGCACCTCCTCCACCGGCCATGGGTCACTTGGCATTAGTCAAGGGTGCGGGATGAGGAGGTGGAGACCTGTCCAGCCTAGGCATCATTCCATTAGCTACACAGCACATTTCAATACAGAGCGGCTAAGGTAATGACCATGCACCCTTGGGGGGGGGGCCTGGAGCAATGCCCCCCACCTACACGCCATGGGGCACCTTGCTTCCTTCTCCTGCTCCCCTCACGTGGAAGGACAGGGCCACTGAAGCACTGTCCACAGAATGTGCAACTGGTCCCAGGGCTGAGCAAGGGCCCTAGGTCCCTGCCACACAGTCAGCTGAGCCCTGACCCCTCCCTCTGTAACTTGAGTTGTATGTATGACCCTTCCAGGGAAGTCAGTGCTGGGCTCAGTGCCCTCACCCCTGCACCAGAGGGAAGGACCACAGCAACACCAAGGGCATGTACATTTCCCCTGGGACCATCTTACAGGGGCTCCAGGTAGTGGCTCTGAGGACTCCCAGAGGACACAGAGCACTGCACTCACCTGGTGCAAAGAGGAGGCGTGGACACTGGGACCCTGACACCTGCAGTGTCCACCCCTTCCTTCCCGAGCAGCTGGCTAGGAGCACAGATTCAGGCTCGGGTCCCTGACCCAATATTCAGTCCATCCTGACCCTCTGGGCGGGTGGGCAGAGCCTGGTCCCCAGAAAAAGGGAAAATTGGGTGGGGACACTGGAAGCTGGCCTGCAGTGCTAACCCAGGTCACTGTCTGTGACCAGAAAGACCAAGAACATGCAAAGCAATGCTAACAGGAGCAGCATCGCCCCTGGGCTGTCATAGGCACAGAGGAGCTGAGGCGTGGGGAGAATCTGGCCATCACAGGTGCCTCTCATGTGCCTGGCTGGGAATGGGGACCCTGCAGGGCAGAGCCATGTGCCCTGGAGCCACACTCCAGCTTCTGCTGACGTCCAGCTCTGTCCTCTTGAGCAAGTGAGCACCTGCCCCAGGTGCGCTGCCTGCCTCCCAGGGCTGCCTCGAGCAGGTGATGACAACAAGGCCCCAAAGGGACCAGGGCACAGCTCCACCAGTGTGGTTCACGAGGACCTAGTATGGGCCTGGCCGAGGCTGTGTCCTGACCCGGGAGGTGGACAGCGGGCTGCACGCCAGGGACGAGCACCTACCCAGAGGCAATCAGCACCCGGGACTGGGCGATGGCCAGCCGCTGCAGGTTGTTCCGACTCAGGGTAGCCAGGGCCACCCTCCCAGACTTGCTGTCAGCTCCCGGGGGGCTGGCCGAAGAGCCCGCCACAGTCCCCACCACCATGCTGGCAGCCTGTCTCCGGATGGCCTGGGCCGACGCGACCTTCCCTGGGCCTTGCGTGGTGCCCATGCTGTCCAGGGGCTTGGCTGCAAGGCCTGGAGCTGGGGGCAGCTTGACAGCCCCCGAGAGGGGCACACTATTCTTGCGGGTTGCTGCTGAGGGCTGGGGCACAGTGCCCCCATGGGCCACAGTCGCCTTGACGCTCATGACCAGCACGCACTGCGGACAGGCGCAGGGCGGCCCAGGGGGTGAGGTTGGTGACGCGGGGCTGACCAGCCAGGACTGCGGCTTGGGCAGGGAGCCAGTGACCATGGGGTAGACAAGGTCCAAACGCCGGCGTACACGGCGCTGCCGCTGGGTCTGCCGGTTGATCTGGCCCATGGTGCCGAAGTCGATGATGTAGCTGAAGCCAATGGACGTGAGGTCCACCCAGGGGTGCTGCTTCTCATAGGCATGCTGGATGGTGATCCCCACCTCCATGTCGTAGGGTGTCCAGGAGCCGCTGTCGTTCTCCCACTCCCACACCACGCCCTTCCCGGGGGCGGAGGTCGGGTCGTAGTAGTTGCGGCGAACTGGTCGGAGGGTCCCTGCCAGGGTAGGACAGAGTAGAGGTCAGGATAGAATCACAAAGAACCAAGCTGCGTTAATATGCAGACACGAGAGGAGTACTACTGCGTGCCAGGCCTTATGCAGCCCACTGAGGTGACACCACTGGACAAGAGTCATTCCTGCCTTTTTTATTTATTTAAGATTAGAGCACTGGGGAAGGAACCTAGAACCTTCCCACAGAGCTGTATCTCGAGCCCTTTAAAATTGTTCTAAATTTTGAGATGGGCATCACTAAGTTGTTAAATTGGCCAGGCTAGTTTTGAACTTGGAATCCTCCTGCCTCAGCCTCCCAGCATGCTGGGACCACAGGTGTGTGCCACCCTGTGCAGCTTCCTTCCTGTGTTTAAGGAGCCTCCGCTCAAACCAGGCTGGAGGCAGAGAAAGCATCATGGAGCAAGCAGGGGGAAGTAAGTGCCAGACCGCATAGAGCACGCCTCCTGGCTTGCAGTCAGGACAGAATGGTGTGCAAACAAATTAACTGACTTAGGAGCTGATAAAAGACACCCACCCGAGCCAGCTCTCCTGCCTGAGAAACAGAATGCTCTCTCTTTCCCAGGCATTCTGTAAAACTGAGATGTGACTCATTTGTCCAAGTCAACAAATGTTTGCACATGTCAAGGGCCAGCTCTCACACATGTACCCCACAGTTTGCACGGAACTCACAAAGCCCACGACACCCATGCCTTCTCCCTGTCCCGATGCTGCCCTGCTTTGAAGGGAAAAGGACACAGGGATGGGGTCATCTTGGAGGTGTTGCAGCTGGCTGTAGCTTTTTCGGGTACAACTCAAACAAAAGGTGTTTCATGGAGGGGAGGTGGGGAGTTGGCAAAAAGAACCCACAGTTACACCCCAAGATTAAATCTTATGTCAACAACAGTAACATTTGCCATGGACACGTGGAACTTTGGTAATCTTAGGTCTCCCTTTCAAAAGCTCTGACCTTCTGAGCACAGCGGCCATATGTGGACAGTCTCATCTGGGTATGGAAGAGGCTGAGTCAGCCCAACAGCCCAGCAGAAAGTAAGGACCCTGTGGGACTGCTCCTTTTGCTACTGTGTGTCCCACACATGCACCAGCCCCAGCCCCAGCCCCACCAGGGCTCCTTCCTGCGAAGGACGCCAGGCTGAGGTCAGGCTGAGGAATGGGCAGGGCTTTGGGGTGCTAGGCTCCCTGCTATCTCAGCCATGCCTGACCCCTGGAGCAGTGGGAAAAGGCTCCCCTTCACTGGCCTCTGACCCACCCCCTCCTGCAATCCAGGGAGGACACCAAGACCAGGGACAGAATCCCATTCAAGGGGAGAAGAAAAGGAACAATGGCTATTCAGGCTTCTGCCAGGGTCACAGCCCACTCCCCAGCCCATCTCCAAGCCCCTTAATGACCCAAAACATCAACATTCAGAGGCACAAGAGAGAGCCAGAACAATCCACTATTCAAGCCCTGGCCTCTGCCAGGAACCGGGGTCTCAGGATAGGAGGAGGGGCAGGGTCTCGCTTCCTTCCTAGGGGCCGGCTTGCTGGGCAACAAGGAGCAGGCTCTGGGCTGCACAGCAGAGTACCACACCCTTCAGCTCTGAAATTCAGTCTGTTTTCCCATGTGCTCCTCCTAGGTGGCCACTTCAACAGGTGCATCTGAGGGTCAGATGAAGATAAAGACTCCCAAATCACACCCAGGCGAGGCGTCAATAAAACTGTGACTGTTGGAATCTGTGTTCTATGGCATGGAGGAGAGAGAGAGAGAGAGAGAGAGAGAGAGAGAGAGAGAGAGAGTGTGTGTGTGTCTGGGGGAGAAACGGGAGGCAGGGAGGACAGGAAGGGGGGAGACTCTTACAAACTGTCTTACATACAAGGGCCCTCGAGTATGTCACCCCACATCATCTTCATTCACAGCAGTGCTATGAGTGCCCTTCACAAGTGAAGGGATTAAGCTTAGGTTTTGGATGCTCAAAGGGTACTTTTTCTTTCGACAGCTGTGCTGTGAATCCAGGAGATGCCTGGGAGATGTCTGGGAATCTTCAGACCTCAAGTCCCTGCCACGCACCTCCCGGGAGAGGGGGGCTCCCCTGTACCATGCATTCCCCTGTGGTTCCTCCTCCACTGTTCCCCACTGAGACCTCTTTTGCACTGTTTTCTTTTCCTCCTTCCTTTCTCCCTACCTCCACCTTCCTATTTTTTTTTTCCCTATGGTACTGAACCAAGGGCCTTTGTGCTGAAAGACATTCCCACCTCACCATTTTTTATTTCTGAGATAGAGTCTTGCAAAGTCACTAGGCTGTCTAGACTGGGCTCAAACTTGTGACCCTCCTGCCTCAACCTTCCAGAGGGCTGGGACTACAGGTATGGGCCACCATGCCTGGCTCTCTTCTGCCATTTCCACCCACAGAAATCCTCCTTCTCCTTTAGGTCCTCAGCCATTTCCCAGTCATTTCTTGAGACATTCTCCCAGCTGAAGCCCCACACGGGGGAAGTCTGAAGAGCAGACACGGAGGGTCAATGCAGCTGCTGGGTGCTGGCAGTGGGGGCAGGGATACTGCTGAGCAGGTCTTTGTACTCCAGGGCCTAACCCAAGGGCCCCACAGGCTACACTGGGCTGGACCGGAGACTCTAGCTGTGTGCTGCTTAATCGCTGATCACATATTGCTGCACGCTCATCAGTTACCATGGAGAAGGCAAAATGAAAGCATTCCTGGGGCAGTGCAAGGCTCTGACAGGGGTAGGGGATGAGGGTGTGAGTGGCTATTTTTGATGCACAATGTGCCACAGTGCCTGCTGGCAGGAAATCGGACCATATCCCCTCCTTGCTAAATCCCTTCCATAGCTTCCCTTCCAATCCCTCCACCCACTTAGCTCTCCAGGCAGCTCAGGGACTGCCAGGAGCAGGTCAACTCCAGTCCGTAGTTTTTGCAACATGTACCTGAACATGTAGTTACACATTTATCTGCATCTACTCTAATGACAAACTGCTTCCTTCCCAAGAGTACAGAAGTAGCTGTGAAGGTATTTTCTCCCATCTTAATCTCACATGCAGGCCATGTCCTAGGGCTGAGAAAGTCTGCATGGAATAAATAAGGTCTCAATGGTCTGGGGCACACTGGAAGAAGTAGATGACAAAGTATACAGGCTTTGATGGACAAGCATTCCAATAGGCAGAGCTGGTAAGGAGTGACATTTTTGTTGAAGGGACCTTGTAAATAGCTGGGATGGGGAGAAGGGTGGAAAATTCTGGGAAATCACGAGGCAACTTATAACAAGGCAAAACTCCCACCTGAGGAAGCACACCCACACAGGCCAAGAAGGCACCCAGAGGGAGAGGGGAATCCCTACCGCAGGGAGCTTGCAGCTCTTTATTGGGGGGAAATTGCTGGTTCCCAACTTTAAACCGTGGCTTGGGGAGAGTGGGAGATTTAATTAAATACTGCCAGGGCTTGGCTAAAGCTGCCCAGGCACTAGTGGCTTTGGGTTCCTCCTCTGTATGGGTCTCATCAATGAGCTGTGCTGAGAGGAGCTGCAGGGCCTTAGTGGGGAAAAGAGGAGGAGGCTCAAGCCTAGCAGCACCCCAGCTTCCTGGCTCCTCAGCTTAGCCTGCCTAGGAGCTGAGCCCAGAGCCCTCAGAGCCACATAGGACTCAGTAGTCAGGAGAGGAGCATCTGCCAGGGGAAGAGGAAACACTGCCTCAATGGACCTGCAAAGACCTAGGGCTGGGCCTCTGCCTTGGCTCGAAACCCTAGCTGAACTGCTAACCAGCAGGCAGTGGCCAGTCTGTCCCCAGAGAAGAGTGACTAGACCATGGCAGGTAGCTTCTGTGCATTTGCCCAGGCTTCTCTCCAACTCACCAACTTTACTGGCCAGAAGAGTGCTTTCGGATGGTGAAAGACCCGTGGGCCCCCACCCCACCCCCATACCATGTCCATCCTGGTGACCCCCAACCCAGGTGAAGCCTCTGTCCTTCCCCAAAGTGGGACAAAAGCTGGGGCCTGCACATTACCACGGTGGTTCTCCATATGTGCTGAGACAATCTGAAACAGAAAGGCTAACCCCCAGCTATTTTCATTTGGAGCAAGACAGGGACTCACCAAGTGCCTCAGACCTGGCTCCACCTCCTCAACATCAGCAACCTCTCAACTCCTGCAATCTGTGCTGCCACAACCTCTGGGCAAGTTGCACAATTACCTTCTCTCTTTCCTGGCCACACTTAAGCCGTGCCCAATCTCCCCACATTCCTCCTGCTCCTCATCTCCTCCCCTTCTTCCCGGCCAAGCCTTAAGCCTGCCAGATGCAAACACTTCTGGAATCTTTTCCCCAGAAAGCTGCACTCAATAGGCTAGTGTCTGCAGAATCCTTGGCAAAGAGGCTGCTGGCGTCAGGATGAAAGGACAGGCTAGGAGAGGAGAGACCCTTTCCCATGACAGCCCTCATTAGCACACAGGATGTGCGGCTTTCCTAGGAAGCCAGGCGGGCGCTCCAGCAGCTGTTCTGCCGGCCACAGGGCCCTCCTCACCCTGTCTCCCAGTCACACCTGCTCTCTGGGCTTGCACGCAGGAGGAGGCCTATCACATTCCGGGGATAGCCCAGCCAGAATTGCAAAAACATCCCCTCGCCTTGCCGCCCCAGGAGAGAGGCATGGGGGCCAGATCTGTTCTGGGCCAGCGGCTGCGGGGAAGGGACTAAAACCGCGGGTCTTCCTTCGGCGAGCCGCGCCCCCGCTACCCACCGGCTCCCGCCAGCCGCTGCCCTGCAGCAGATCCCTGGGAAGGGCGGTCGTGGTGGTCTCAGGGGCAGCCTGGTTCCCAAGGAGAGACAGTGAAGCAGCGCCCCGGAATTCCAAAATCCCGCGGAATCCGGCATCCCCAAGCAGGCACTGGAGCCGGCAGCGCCCCGGGACGGGTCCCCGCAGAATCCGCCGCCACTGCCGCCCCCGGGGGAACAAAGGGAGTACCCTCGGCCCGGCCCTACCCTACCCCCTCGCGCCGTCCGCCCCGACCTGTCGCTCCGGGCCAGGGCCGCGCCAGGAACCCCACAACCCCCGCGCTCGCCTCCCCGGAGCGCCCTGCCAGTGCCAGCAGCAAGCGGCCAGCGCCCGGGGTCCCTGCCGCCCGGGGCCGTGGAGAGGGGAAGACGGGACGGCAGGTGGCGGCCGAGGCTCCACCGAGCCTGGGCAGCCCCAGATGCCCACGGAGGGACCTGGGCCACGCGCACCGAGTAGGCGCGCGGGCAGCTCACCCGTGTCCTGGCGGAACTGGTTCATGGAGTGCAGGTCAATGATGTAAGGCGCCAGCCTGCTGTCCACCTGGCCCAGCACCACGCTGCCCCCGGCGCGCGGCCCGGCGCGCACCACCGCCTCGATATGGTGGCTCACGGCAGGGCTGTAGGGGCGCCAGCGGCCGTGCTCGTTCAGCCATTCCCAGACCACCACGGCGGAGGCCAGGAGCATGGCGAGGCGAGCCGGCCCGCGCCCGCCAGGCTCAGCGCCGGCCCATGGGCGCTCCGCCCTACGCCAGCAGGCTCTGCTCGGCTCGA